>BQNB010027470.1:0-57608 GCA_026074375.1 Tanacetum coccineum | reverse complement strand
CCGCTGCGACCCAATTTGGGGGTGTTACATGTGTAAACACCAAATCCGGTTTATGCATGTATATATGTAAGATATTTTGTTATTTTTAGGTATTGGGTATAAATGTGGGTATTTGTTGAAGCGTAGAAAAGTTTTGGTGCTTCCGGGCATGCCTAAATGTATTTAATTGCGAAACGTAAATGTTTTACACAACCAAAAATAATAAAATATAAAAAGTTGATTATTACTTTCGTAAAAATAACATATTGCTTGCTTGATGAAAACTTTAATTCGTTTGGTGTCCGTTTACATTAATTGTTGATTTTTAGTTTACGCGATTTTACCATATAATAAGAATTAAAAGTAAACGCGTATGAAAAAAAATGATTAGTAAAATAGATGACATCGTAAATGACCTGAAAATACGGAATGTTATAGTCTCCTCCGGTTAGAAGAGCCTTGTCCTCAAGACTCAAGTTGCGGCACTTGAGGAAAGTACAGGTTCGGAGAAAAGATGCGGATATTTCATCCGGAATTGGTCTTCATGTTCCCAGGTATACTCAGCTCCTTGCCGAGAGTTCCAACAAACTTTGACTAATGGAATTCTTCTTCGCTTTAGCTTTTTCACATCTCGTTCCACGATCTCAATAGGTTCTTCAACAAAACGTAGATTTTCATCAATCTCGATCTCATCCAAAGGTACTTGAACATCTGGCTCAGTCAAACATTTCTTGAGATTAGACACATGAAACGTGTCGTGGACACAACTCAGCTCCTAGGGTAACTTCAGCCGATAAGCTACCGATCCAACATACTCCACGATCTCGAACGGTCTCACATATCGTGGTGCTAGCTTTCCCTTCTTGCCAAATCGTACCACTCCCTTCCATGGAGATAACTTAAGTAACACTCGGTCTCCAACCTTGAATTCAAGAGGCTTACGCCTCTTATCAGCATAGCTTTTCCGGCGACTCCTAGCCGTTTTCAATCTTTCCGTAATTTGAACAATCTTTTCTGTCATGTCTTGCACAATTTCTGGTCCAATAAGCTGACTTTCTTCCACTTCAGTCCATATCACGGGGGATCTACATTTCCGCCCGTTCAGAGCCTCGAATGGTGCTGATGTGTGCTAAAACACACATCATTTGTGCCCTAGAAAATGCTAATAAACGGACTAAAATGCTAAAATATGGATAATTATATTGCAAATATGTTTGTTTGGTATTTTTATGTCTTTCAGGTTAAAATGATTGAAAACGAAGCAAAAACAGGAAATATCAGGTTCGATTTGATCAAGTTTAGTTATTTTTCGAGATCAAAATGAAGTCGTTAATAATTCCCCGAGCATGCCATTGGAAAGAGCGTGAGAAATCGAGTCCGACGGTGCCTTCATCTTTTATTGGGTCGGCTCGACACCATTTATATGGGTCAGACCGAGCCATACTTATTAAAGCCCAAGACTTGTTAAGAGAATCTCATCCCGGCCCAAGTCTAACCAGCCCAACATTTTACTCTTTTGCTCGTGGCCCAATTCAATCAAATGGATCCTAGCCAAGTTGGCCCATCAGATAGTAAAGAAGTGGAGGCCCAAGAAACAAAATAAGAAAAGGAAATGCTATACCACTTTTAGTTAAAACACAAAATAAAAGGTGGAATAAAATTGAGTTGCAAGCAGCGACTGTGCTCCACATTCTTAAATTAAATCAACATAGCACGTGATCATCTCCACTCGCACGCATTATAATGCTCTTGTCCAACCAGCTGCCAACGTGTGGCCTTTCTTTTTAATAGCAGGCATGGAATGTGAGTGCGTATTAAAAACGCATATGAATGGCCACGTGGCTCTCTTTAACTGGAAGATCGGGCCTATCATTCGTTGGCACTAGAGGCGGTTACGAGGTGAAATATCCAATGCTAATCATTGATATTTATGAAGCTTCCAGGAAATTTCGTGCATAGAAGAAATGTCTAAATTGCCCTTATTTTCTTGGCTGTGGTTGGATGACTCGGTGAATGGACAAAAATGCCCTCAACCTATTTTGGCTATAAAATGATGCAAGCAGCAGACGATGGGATCTATTCAGTTAGGAAACAAATTTTAGTGCGTAGTTTTTTTACTCTAAAATGTTTTTATTTTTAGCTTAATAGTATCTTATTGTAGCTTAAAAAGTTTCAGCTTAATGTAGTAGATTTTATTAGCTTATTGTAATAATCATTTTGAGCTTATTAATGAAGATGTTTAAGGTTGGTTTTTATTAAATGCTTATTATTTCTTAATGCTTATTTCTTATGCTTATTTTTCTACTCTTTCTTTTCTTTTGCTTATTCAAGCTTATTTTTTTCTTTATATAGATCTAATCCTTAATCATACCCGATCCGAGTTCACTTGATTGAACATCTTAGTTTCGGGTGGATTAGATCTAAAAATAATAGATCTTATATTTTTAGCTTATTTTCTAGCATAAAGTTTGTTGCTTTTTAATTCTAAAATAGAAAAAGAAGTCGGTTTATAAACAATTGGTACTCCAAAGTGAAATAAGAGACCCCAAATCATTAAGTGTTGACTCTTCAAATATTGACGTCCCAATTGTATCATCGCACCTCGTGCTTTTATTGACCTGAAAAACATGCTTCAAAAAACGTCAACAAAAGTTGGTGAATTCATAGGTTTATGTAAATCAATGGGTAGGACCGCAAGATTTTCAAGAGTCATGATTAAGCAACAGATCAAACATCATATAAAGGTAATTACTTTCCTAAGCTCATGACACCAGAGGCTCGATGTATATGAATGCAATTATAAATTGCCAACTGGTGGTCCGTGAATGATGTGCTAACCCTACCCTGCAAACATCCCAACTTCGACATGGTTATGCGTTCGTACCCTGTGATAGCTAGTCCACCCGAACGGGGAGTGCAATCCCTAAATAGATCTATCCCATAACGATTCGCAGGCCCGCACATTGTAATTCCCAATCACATCCAAATAGCAATTTAACAGTTCATGATCATGGACAAAAAAGGGCATTAATGGTAACTATAGCAAACACTAATCATGGCAATAAAATTACACATGCGTCCAATTTGTAAAACAAGCATGTATCACCCCAAGGATTAAATCATTTAAATAATTGTAAAGCATGGGGCTATGAACTCCACATTAGCCGGAAGTTCTCCTGAAGATAACAATAATTATCCAAGTAGTAGTGGATCACATCGTTAAGTACCTAAGTAAGTACGGTCAAGTCCTTAGTTTACACATTTAAACTAAGAATAAGAAACTAAACTAAACTAACATAAAAATAAAACTAAACTAAAAAAATAAAAAAACATAAAGCAAAAAGTCGACTCATTGTATAAACTATAATCGCCATTTTTAATTTTTATATATAATACCGTTATTACTTGTGTGGTGACAACACAGATCATTGTATTTATAGTTTTGATGGTTTTCGTGAAACGTGAAATCATTATTAATAAATATACTTATTTATTAACTTGTTATTTAAAACCGTCGGTGTCCGAATATCTAAATGTTCGACCGACTTGTCAAGTGTTTCGTCTATTCCACGTTGGTTCTAACATACCCTTAAGTTTCTAATTATTTTAAAATTAGTCCTTTAGGTTTATAAAGTAATAACATCTACACTTTAAACTTTCTAGTTGCGAAAAAGTCATAACTAGTCCTTTAATTTCCGAAGTTACAACTTAGGTCCTTATGGTTTTATAGTTTTCAAAAAGAAATGAGTTTTAATCTTATATTTTTCGTTAATTACAATATCAGTCCCTGGAGTTATTGAAATACAAGGAATGACAAATCAAAATCCCTTAGTTTCATGGCATTTTACGGTTTTAGTCCCCCCACATGTAAAATTGCATTTCAACTCATTAAATCCCGACAAGTGGGTGGGTCTTATTTAGTCTAAATAAGCCAACCAAGTCATTTCGGCTTATAAATAAGCTATTTCGAGCTTATTTTGGCTTAACGGGCCTTATTGGGCCCGTTAAGGTCCGTTTAGCTTATCAAGGGTCCAATACGATTTAAATAGGTCCGAAGACCTTGAATAAGCTCGTACGGGGCTGTTAAGCTTACAATAAGCTCGGTGAGCTTATTGGAGCTTATTTCGAGCTTATTGGGCTTATGGGCCCAATAGCTTAACCCGATAAGGGTGTTTAGTGTTTTAGACCTTTCCTAGTGTTTTTCCCACTCGTATTTAAGCCTAACAAAACTGTTTCCTTTTCAGCTTATTCCAAATAAGCTGAATAAGCTATTTAGAACCTCTGTTGGGCCTGTTAAGGCTCGTTTAAGGTTTTGAAGGTCCGATATAGTTTTTTATAAGTCTAAATATCGTCAATAAGCTTATGTAGGGCTGTTAAGCTTACAATAAGCTCGGTGAGCTTATCGAAGCTTATTTCGAGCTTATTGGGCTTATGGGCCCAATAGCTCAAACCGAATAGAACCTTAAGGGTTTCTTAAGCATTTAGCTTACTTTCTACCCTAATTAAGCCCTAAGATTCTGTTTTCAGTTTAGCTTATCCAAATAAGCTAATAAGCTTTTGGTTTGGGCCGGTTTGGGCTCGTTAAGGCCCGATAAGGGTTCAAAGGTGTTCAAAGAAATACAAGAGGTTCGTTTAGGTTCTTGAGTCTATATTAAGCTTATTAAGCCGCGTATAAGCACACGAATAAGATGTGGGAGTTTATTCAAGGTGTATAGCTTATTTTGTGGACTCGGTAATGGGTTTGAAGGCCCGTTAAGGGTTCGTTTGGCTCCGCGATTTGCCAAAGGGTCCATTAAGGTTCTTAGCTTCCTTTTAAGCTCAACAAGCCGCGTATAAGCACACGAATAAGCTGTTTAGGCTTATCGTGGCTTATGAGCCTTGTGGGCTCGCGTTGGGCTCGCAAATGGACCGGTGAGTCCATTAAGGGTTTGTATGGTTTTATTGGTGTGATATACGACTCGTCGAGTTGTCTAGCACCAACAAGATTGCCTATCCTAGCATTTTCTAGTCGTGACCCGTTACATGCAATCGTCTAATAACCTTGTAAACACGCACCTAAGCCGAGTTGATACATTTTCTTTAAAAGTTTACGTATAGATTCCTTATATTTTCGCGAACAAGGCTTATTTCCTATGTCGGGGTCATTTCTTATATATCAAGGTTATTGTTTGCGTTAGCTTTTACGTTTCCGACACTACGCAAGTTATTAAACGAATACAATGTGCTCTCGACACGTTCATTTCATGTTTATCATGTGTGTTTTCACGCTAGCACATCGCATGCACATACACTTGACCCCTAGACTAGTTTACAATAAACGAATACGTACATTACAAAGGAAATGTGTTGCGTGCAACTTACAAAGGTCCTAAGCTCTTGGTTTTGGATTGAGAAGCACCCGATACACTTGTACTCAAAGCGTACGCCACCCTAAGCTTTCAAAGCTTGTATACCTAGTCTTGAGCTCGTGTATTCCTCTTGACTTCCTTATATGTGAACTCAAAAGCTTCCTTAAGTCCTTGGGTCGTGTATGGCTCGGTTAAGTCGAGACCCGAAGGTATAGAGAGAGAAAGGAAAGGTTCTTAGTTTTGAGAGAGTGTTTAGAAGTTTAGAACTTTGTTAAGTGTAGTGGTGAGTGTGTATTTATAGGGAATTGAGCTTAGTTTTAGCTTTCCATCCATATACACAAGCAACCGAATGGGTAACTAGAGGCGGTTTTTGAGAGGTTTAGTTAATCACACATGGTTTTTGTTAAACCACCATGAGTACAAGTATTAATTAGCTAGGTGGTGTACAAGATTATGTTTAGCTAGGAAATCTTATGGGTTTATGTGTTTGTGAGGAATTAACCGCGGCATCAAGAGAGGAAAAGAGAGAAGTGGGTATTATCCCTTGGATAATTAACTAGTAGGAGACATTTAGGACATGTTTTAATGACTTAGGTGATGTACATGTACCCTTAAGTATTTTTTAGGTTGATTTGCTAGGTAAACATAAAAAAAAAAAAAAATCAACACAAGGATCGAATTTCTTGTGGGTTTACTTGCCCACATTCGGCCTAAAGGGGACATAAACACAAGACTTGATTAAGTTTTGTGTTTAGGCTTTTAAAGTGGGTATCGGTTTGAGTCTAGGTAAGTCTAGGTATTTCCGGGGTGCGTCCAAATGTATTTTATCGCGAAACGTAAATAACGCCTATTTACCGTGACCAATAAACATATAAATTGTTTTTTTTTAATATGCAAAGTACATAATTATTATAAATAATTATTCCTTACTTGTTTGATGTAAACCTTAATTTATTTGGTGACCGTTTACATTCATTGATTATTTCTAGTCTACGCGGTTTAGCTTAAAAGTAAATATTAAAAGTAAACGCGTATCGGACTAAAATAAATAGTGATCATTAATATAGTCGTACAATGACACGAAAATGAGAAATGTTACAGTCTCCACCCGTTAAAAGAGCTTTGTCCTCAAAGCTTAAGACCTTGTAGTAGATGACGAAGCCCGGTTTGTGAAGAGTTATGGGTATTTTTGTTTGAACAAATCTTCACGTTCCCAAGGTGAACTCCAGGGAGGGCCCCGCCTAGAGTTTCCAGTAAACCTTAACCAATGGTATCCGGCTCCGCTTCAATCGTTTGATCTCCCGTTCCATGATTTCAACGGGCTCTTCCACAAACTGGAGCTTATCGTCAACATGAATTCCTTCTAACGGCATGACTAATGGTTCATCGGCATAACATTTCTTCAGATTTGATACATGGAAAGTGTGGTGAACTCTGCTCAATTCTTGAGGAAGTTCCAGCCTGTAGGCAACTTTTCCAACCTTTGCTAATACTTTGAAAGGTCCGACGTATCTCGGGTTCAGCTTGCCCCGCTTACCGAACCGTACGACTCCTTTCCAAGGTGAGACCTTGAGCATAACTCCTGTCTCCAACTTTGAACTCCATCGGCTTTACGCTTCCTATCAGTCGAGCTCTTTTGGTCATCCTGGGTGGCCGCTTGCATCCCTTGCTTGATCAGGATGATCTTTTCTGTTGCTTTTTCTTGGATTAATTCCGGACCAGTCAGGTTGGGCTTCCCCAACCTCGGCCCAACCTCTTGGGTGATCGAACAATTTGACCATACAGGCCTCATAGGGGGCGGCGGCCTTTATCTAGCGTGATAACTGTTGTTATATAAAACTCAGCCAGGCAAATGCTTAACCCAGCCTTTTGCCAAAAATCAATCACGCAAAGCACGAAGGCATGTCCTCGGAGTTTGAATGGTCCTCCGTCGGCACTGGCCGTCAGTTTCTGGATGATATCGCAGTGCTCATACTATTATCCCGTACCCAAAGCTTTGTGATAATATCTCCAGAAATTCGAAGTGAATCTTCCCACAACGATCACAGATTAATTGAGGCAGGTATCCCGTTGTCTTGCCACTATCCTGATTTAAGTACAATCTTGCGCATCCCCCCCCACCCCCCCCCCCCCCCCCCCCCCCCCCCCCCCCCCCCCCCCCCCCACCCCAACCACCCCCCCCCCCCCCCCGAGCTTAATCCAACGGATACAATTCTCAACCTTATTGGTTAGAAAGTGAGCAAATTTTGTAAGTCGATCCACAAGCACCCAGATTGTGTCCCGAAACCTTGTGACGACCTAAGAAGTTTGGTTGAATAAAATCCATTGTTATTATTATCCCACTTCACACGTCGGGTAATTCTGGTTGTACTAGCAATCCGATGGCCTTTGATGTTCGGACCTTGACCCTTGCACCGGTTCCAATCTTCCTTGTGGTACTATCCCTATCGGATACATGCCTCCTACGTCTTCGTTTACAATATTCTCTGGTTTTCTGGCTTTCGATCTGAGCATACTAATATCCGTTTGGGAAGATCCAAACCCTAATTGTCATAACCATGGCTCGAACCCGCAATGGGGCTAATCGTTCTTACGGCTCAGGCGCATCGGCCACTACGTTTGCTTTCCCTGGATGATAACGAATATCACAATCGTAGTCACTCAGTAACTCTAGCCAACGGCGTTGCCTCATGTTAAGCTCCTTCTGATCGAGAATGTGTTGTAGGCTTTATATGGTCGGATGAATTACGGTGCATCTGGTTCGTATAGGTAGTGTCCGTCCATATCTTTAGTGGCAAACACTACCGAATCCCAAGTTCCAAATCATGAGTGGTGTAGTTTTCTTCTCGTGAACTTTAACTTGGCGAGAGGCATAGGCAATCACCTTCTCTCTCTGCATTAACACCGCACCTAAGCCTTTGTGTGACGCATCACAGTATACCACAAAGTCTTCGCTCCCTTCAGGTAAAGCCAGAATTGGGGCACTGCACAACTTCTGCTTTATCAACTGGAAAGCCGTCTTCCTCCTTGTTCTCTCCCAATCAACTTGATTCTTTCTGAGTAACTTTCGTCATTGACATTAGCAACTTCGAAAATCTTCTATGAACCTTCGATAGTAACCAGCAAGACCTAGAAATTGACGGATCTCCTAGGTGTCTTTGGAGATGCCACAGAAACTGGGTCAATGCATAATTTATCGGTAATCACAAAGATGATTCCGATACTAAAGACAGGTCATCATGGACCCAGTGATGCAATGCATAACCCATCCTAGCTACTCAGGCATCTCTTAAAAGAAGTTTGTTTCATTTCTCACGGAGATCAACATGTTTCTATCGGCTTTCTCATTCTGAGATCGTTGATTCCATCCAAATCACACACGTAAATATATGAAAGGATTATATTAATAATAAGTATTCCAAAAGGTTTTAAAGAAAATTACTTTTATCCAAAGTAAAATTCAAAACCTTCCCGAGTCGTATCCCGACGAGGTGCGAATTGAAAATCGAGGTTAAGTTCGTGATCGCGTGATTTGAATAATTTTAAAGATTTTGATTTGGTTTCCTATTTCTACTAATGAAAACTCATAAAAACATGTAAAGGCAAGCAACAATTAATACAATTAAAAATAAAACACGAAAACGTTAACGGGAATTTAAAATGCGACTAAATAACTAAATTATCAAAATTTAACCCTAAAAATGTTTTTTTATTTTTTATAAATCCTAAATGACTAAATATAATTTTCAAAAAAAGAATTATATTTTTTTGACTTTTATTTTATTTATTATGAATTAAAAACACTTTTAATCTAAATTAATTATTAAGAATTGAAAACTAATTTTTTAAAATCTAGAAAAATTAGAAAAAGTACTTTAGACTATTTAGAATCTAGGAAAATTGAAACCTAAAAAAGTGGCTAAACGAATAAGCAGTAATAAGCAAATAAGCCTAATAAGCTTAAAACTAAAAAACAACCATAAGTAACTAAGGGTGAGAAAGATTGACAGATAAGTCCCAAGGGCGCTAATGGTAAAGGGTGTGTGTGTTAAATTGTTGATGTAAAAAGGGGGAGGTCACAGGTTCGAAACTTGTGGCCACTTTTTTTGACAAAACATTTTTTTTAATTTTCTTTTTGAAAACTTTAAAAGAACTAACTAAAATAAGCTATATCTGTAAAAGGCACTTTTCTTAGAACTTTGAAATAAGCTAGAATTAGCTAGCTTAAAATGACAGATTTGAAAACAAAGACTAATGACTTTTTATCTAAAATAATTTGGCTTATTGGGCTCATTAAGCAAAAGAGAAGCAGTAGCTGAAAAACTCATCTTATCTACGACCTAATAAGCTATAACGACTAGTAATAAGCAAATCACAATAGCTAAAAGCTTCTATAAGCTAAATACTGTATGACTAAAAAAGAACTAATCAAGGACTAAAAAGGACTTTTGCCTCACTTTTTAAGCTAGATTTAAGACCACATAAGCACTTGAGATATGTAAAACATTGAAAGCAGCTATTGTCTATAGCTAATAACTAATGAAAACAATGAATGAAGCAAAATTAGATGAAATAAGCTAGCAAAAAAGTCATATGAAATGACACAGACTAACTGATGCATTTGGCTTTTTAGAGGTAAAATACTACTTTCAAAATTAATTTTTAAAGATCCAGACTAATCCAAACTTCATTAAACTTTTAAAACAAATTAAGATAATACCCTAATAAGCTCAAAACATCAAACTTAAACAAATTTAGCAAGAAATTATAACCTATAATGAGACCTTTGCAAAATCTGAATTTTCATTGAAAACAATTGAATTTTTTTGTAAAATTCTTAAAGGCTATTCTAATGTACATAATACTTACTTATAGTGCATTCATTAGAAAACAGGATTGAATACTAAAAATAACAAGTCAAATGTACCCAAACAGAAATTCCTTAGATCAGATCCTTAAAACCAAATTTAAATTAGCAGACTTAAATTCTCATAAACAAAATCTCAAAAACCAATCAAAACTTATGCTAACACCCTTAAATGTCATGATCGTCCTCCAGCTTCATTACTGTATTATAACTGTTGGAACTTGATCAAAGTTAAAAACACTCTTCCAAAAAGTAAGAACAACACAAGTTTCTACTGTTTGATCCAAACACCCCCTTAAAATCTGAAAAATACTTTTAAGCTAAAAACAGATTATAAAAATCATTAGTCTAAATGTAATAAGAAATATTAATACAAACTAAGCATAATTAAAGCAGAAATAAGTAGTTTAATAAGAAAATGCAGAAATTAAGTTTAGAAATGAAAAATGAAACATACCTTTGCCCTTTGCTCTAAACAAGGGCTTAAATGCTCTTAAGAGCTTAAATCTACAAGCTCAGTTCTTGTAAACAAGACTGTAACAAAAACTATAAGCCATCCCTTTCTGGCTTATCTTCCGAAGAAAGCTTATTAAGATTTTTGAGTGATTTTAAGTAAACAGCTTATTCAGTTTAGCTTTAAGAAGGCTAAACTAAATTAGGACTAGCTTATTAGGTATAAAAGAGCTTATTGAGCTTTTTAGCTTATAGCAAAACACATTTAAACCATAATTACTCCAAGGTAAACAGAATTTAAGGCATAATATAAATGAAATTAGAATTTTTATTAAAACTGACAATGTTTACAAGTTCTGAAAGGTAAGTTACATCAATGAAAGACAAAAGCTGAAAAAAATTACATAAATAAGCTATTAAATCTACACTTATCCTACCACTATTGCCTACATCTATGTGTGAACTATGCTTATTTTAGCTGAAGGAGGAGCTTCTAGGAACTTTAAGGGAGCGTTTCTTCAATGCTTGTCTTAACCCTCTGATTCCAAACCGCCTTAAAAACATTTGATCTTGTGCCCACTTGAATTGATCCACATATCATAGCCAATGAGAGAAAAACATGGGATTGCCAGCGTTGGCATTCCTTTGAATGTGTGTGACAAGGTTGTATTAAGCTTTTGGAAGAGTGGGATAGTGTGTGAGAGTGAATTTTGGGAAGTGACTTTACCCTGCGTTGTGAGTGTAAGGTAATTTGGTAGGGGTGAATGAATAGTAAAAGGGAAAGAAAAAGGCGTGGGTATCTATTTTATGGTTTGACTGAGATTTTAAGTGGGGTTTGACCAAGTATATATTAAAAAGGGTGTTGGGCTTATTATTAAAAGGTGTACTTGGGCTGGATTTGCTCTTGGGCCGGATATGATAAATGGATTTGAACTTTGTAAAAGATAATGGATAAATGGGTTTATATATTATAGAAGGGCTTGCTTGTTATTGGGCTGGCCCGTTTAAGATCCTTACGTCCTCGGCTTCGATTTCTCGTACTCTTTCCATTCCCGTGCTTGGTTTTGTCCGTTTTCCTTCATTTTTGTCCTTTTGTGCAATATCCGTTACCTGTAAGACACAATTCATAATACAAACGAATACAATGCATTTTTCTGTATTTATTGGTCATTATTGGTATTTTTAGCTTGTTCAAAGTTCTTGTTCCATCCTTTGGATTTCAGTTGCTGGGCAGTATTCAGTGGTCATCATAGCTTTCACGTTGCTCCAGGGGGTCTTATTATCATTAGCAAGTCCCAAAGTCTGTACATTTCCGTTCCACCAGGTTAGAGCACGACCCTCGAACGTGCATATAGCAAACTTCACTTTGTCATCTTCAGCACATTTGCAAATTTCAAACACTTGCTCCATCTTTTCGAACCAACATTTCAGTCCGACTACACCTTCATTCCCCTTGAAAGAGTGAGGCTTGCCATTCATAAATGTCTTATACGAACATCCATGCATCTCTGGTATAACATTTCCTCCAGTATTTGTTGATCCGGATCCACCAGAATTGTTTAAGTCAGCTCTAGTCTTTTCATATTTTTCGATGGCTTTGGCCACACGCTTTTCCACTATCTTCCTAACAGATTTCTTCTTAAATCTCCTAGTCGGCATGATTCTGGCAACACAAGTACACAATTCGTTGAGAATTTGTAAAGGTATGCAGAGTCATGGCACATGGTAAATAATGGAGAATGATATAAATAATCATAAATTAATCAGGATAGTCGATATTTATATAATTGATCGATAGAAATAGATATTGATATGTCAAAAGATAGACGTAAGAGATCGAATTTAAACCAAGTATTATATATCTAAGATTATATATAATGCAATAATGACAATCGGAAAAGTAAGTAAGGATCAGGGAATACGCGCGCGTGGATATCGGATAGCGATGAAGGATTCTGTATTTAAAAATGAAAGAAAAGAAAACCTTTAAACTTTGTGGTTATAGACTAGGTTTTGAAAATGACCCAGTTCCTTATAACCTTGGCTCTGGTACCATCTGTAACACCCCCAAAATCAGGTAGCAGCGGAATGGTAACAATGGGGTGCTACGTCAAAGTACAACAATCAAGATATAGGAAACGACCTTAAATGGACGTTTTAAGATAAGATTTCATTCGATGCCATAGCAAAATATCAGAGTTCATACATTAGGTCCCATATGTTTTAAAAGTCATAAACATTTCAAGTACATATTTAATTAAACAAAAGCTTCATAATACCAAAAGATGACTTAAGTTTTTAAAGATAATAAAAGTTGCATTGAATATAGATAAACACAGAATCCATCTTCATTGATATCCATCACGGCTCCCGTCTAATCTTCATACCCTAGGACCTGAAATTACATGCTAAAAGTCAACACAAAGGTTGAGTGAAATCATAGGTTTATCGGTAAAAAGGGTGGACCACAAGATCGAAGTAATAGTAGACTCTGAAACACATTCAGTAGTCCAAAACGTTTATTATTGCACTAAGCTCATGACCCCGAAGCCTTAACTAGATTTGTGCCCCAATCAGAATATAGGATGCTTGCCAACAACCTAACACCTCTCAATGTTAAATGCACCTTGATCAAACTAGTGACCCAAGGAAAGGTGGGGATTGTCAGTCCCGATAGATCTATCCACAACACTCGCGCTTACTACAATAGCAATTAACGGTTCATGATAAATAGGGACTTCACGGCAATAAGGTAACTTAGCAATAATATTCAGGCAGTAATCTGGATAGCATACACTTTGTAAACACTTTGAAAACACTTAGAAAAACACTTGTGTCCAATAGTAAAACAAGCAATGTAATTCACCCCGTAGATTTTGTAAAACAATCACGTAGTAAAAAGGGGGCTATGAACTCACCTCGAGTGAATGGTAATCAACAAGTATTCACAATAGAAAAATGCGTCACGAAGGAATCCGAAGGCAACCTAATCCAATATAGGTCGTATAAGTACTAAACACTTTGATTATTTATAGGTCGTATAGCTCATCATACTATCGTTCGGGCTATCATAATTAAGAGGTCATGTAGTGACGTATGAGGAGCTAGGACACTTTAAATCGTAAATCCAACAACTCGTCGATACGCCACCCCGAAGAGGCCTCATTATGAAACTCCCTAGTAATATAGTACTTTGATTAACTAATACCACATATAATTCTATATAGCTATATCACCATCTAATCGTTTTAGTGAAATCATATTTATAAAGTAAAAACGTTTATAAGTATACTTTAGTAAAACTGGCGTAACTTTCTCGTTTTAAGTCCGTTTCTTTCGTTTCTTACGTCCACGCCTTCGTATTAAGACGAGTTATCAAAATATAACATTTTCAAAATTTGAGTTTTTCTGATGAATAGTGACTTTACTGTTCATAACAGTTATATATTTATTTTTATAGATTTAGTTATCGTAAATATCGTAAATGTCGTAACTTATTCGTTTTAACTCCGTTTTTAGCGATTCTTTCGAGCACGTCTTCGTATTTAAAAGTTTTATCGATTTATTGATGTTTTAAAAGTATAAGTTTCTGTGGTGAATAGTAACTTTTATAAAAATAGTTTTATAAAAGTATATATTTAACGTAAACTTGAAATCGTCGTATCTTTTTCGTTATAAATCGGTTTTTCGAGTTTCTTATCATTTTGGAATCGTCATGAGGTGTATTATATTTATAAAATGTAAAACCTACTGTCTAAAACACGAACTTAAACAGCCCACAAATGTCTTTAACCTCACATGAAATCATAAACTTTTCTTAATTAACTTTTAATCATTAGTTTATACTTAAACATTTTCCACTTAAACATTTTCCACTTAAACCAACATGTTAACATACTTATAATCTCATTATTCCATGATATTATCAATCACATAACATATGAAAAAGTGTACAAAATCATAATCACAAGTAAGTTATACATTTAACATGTTTAAAACCCTAAATGGTGATTTAGTTATATAGAACATGTAAACACATAAAAATGATAAAAGTAAAGACATAAAGGTTTATAGATAACCTTATAGTGATGTATGATGATGAGAAATATGTTCTAAACCGTTGTTTAGATTATAAACCAAAGCTTGCACACCAATAAAACCCTAGGTTTCAAGAAAGCCCTAATCTTCCAATATCTTGCTAAACCTTTCTTAATCACCCAACCAAGCTTCCAAACATTTTTGTATAACCTTAGATATATTCCTAGATATTTGTATAAGTGGTAAATAAAATTGTATGGATTGTGTGTATGTGTTTGCTTCAAGCCGTGGCTAAGGAGAAGGAAACAAGAGAGATTGTGAAGTTTTCTAGTTAAGGAATGAGTGTATGAGTTTTCTACAAGTCTAAGTCTCTTTATATACAACATGAGCTAGTCAAAGTTATCATTTAGAAAGACCAAGACCAAAGAAAACATATAGAGGGAATTAAGGAAGAATAGTGGTCAATGTTTTTAGTCATAGCTAAGTCCTTAATGAGCCCTAGGTTTGTACCAAGTACTTAGTTGATAAAAATGAGCTCATTGTCCCCTTTGGTGGACATTAGTCCCACGAAAATGGGGGAGGGAGGTGACTAGAAAAAGCCTTGATATTTTGTTGGTAAATGCAAGTATTATTTGAAGTATTAAAAGTGTAGTTTTTTAACATAAAGTATATACTTGAAGTGTATAAGTTCTAGCTTGGTTATTTTGTGTGCACAATGGCTAACTTAATAAATATGGGTGAAGTTTTATAAAACTTTGAGCATTGGATATAAACATGGGTATTTGTTGAAGCGTAGATTAATTATTATGGTTCCGGGTATGCCTAAACGTGTTTTATCGCGAAACGTAACCAATATACGTAACCGATAAAAATAAAACATAATAAGTAAATTATTACTTTAATAATAATAATATAATGATTGCTTGACGTAAACTTTAATTGGTTTGGTGTCCGTTTACGTTAATTATTGATTTTTAGTTTACGCGATTTAACTATATAATAAGAATTAAAAGTAAACACGTACGAAAAAAAATTAGTAAAATAGATGACCTCGTAAATGACCTGAAAATACGGAATGTTACAGTCTCCTCCGGTTAGAAGAGCCTTGTCCTCAAGGCTCAAGTTGCGGCACTTGAGGAAAGTACGGGTTCAGAGAAAAGATTCGGATATTTCTTCCGGAATTGGTCTTCACGTTCCCAAGTATACTCAGCTCCTTGCCGAGAGTTCCAACGAACTTTGACCAATGGAATTCTTCTTCGCTTTAGCTTTTTCACATCTCGTTCTACGATCTCAATAGGCTCTTTGACAAATCATAGATTTTCATCAATCTCGATCTCATCCAAAGGCACCTGAACATCTGGCTCAGCCAAGCATTTCTTGAGGTTTGACACATGAAACGTGTCGTGGACACAGCTTAGCTCCTGGGGTAACTTCAGCCGATAAGCCACCGGTCCAACACACTCCACGATTTCAAATGGTCCCACATATCGTGGTGCTAGCTTTCCTTTCTTACCAAATCGTACCACTCCCTTCCATGGAGATACCTTAAGTAACACTCGGTCTCCAACTTGGAATTCAAGAGGTTTACGCCTCTTATCAGCATAGCTTTTCTGGCGACTCCTAGCCGTTTTCAATCTTTCCCTAATTTGAACAATCTTTTCTGTCGTTTCTTGCATAATTTCTGGTCCAATAAGCTGACTTTCTCCCACTTCAGTCCATATCACGGGGGATCTACATTTCTGCCCGTATAGAGCCTCGAATGGTGCGCACTTAATGCTTGTGTAGTAACTGTTATTATAGGAAAACTCAATCAATGGAAGATGAGTATCCCAACTGCCACCAAAATCCATAACGCAAGCTTGAAGCATATCCTTCAGCGTCTAAATAGTACGCTCACTCTGACCATCGGTCTGAGGGTGGTAAGCCGTACTCATGTCTAGTCTCGTACCCAACACTTCCTGAAAAGCTTGCCATAAGTATGACGTGAATCGACCATCACGGTCTGAAATGATTGATACCGGCATACCATGTCTCGCTACAATTTCATTGGTATAAATCTTTGCTAACTTCTCCATCTTGTAGTCTTCACGAATAGGTAAGAAGTGATCACTGTGATTCCTTGGTCAATCTATCCAATTTGACCCAAATTGTATCCTGTCCACTGCTCACTTTTAGCACTTTGTGACAAAAATCCATTGATATCTCTTTCCCATTTCCATCAGGGATTTCTTGGTTGCTGAAGAAATCTGTGGGTTTGTAATGTTTGGCTTTAATCTCTAATAAACACGTAAGGACATCTGCAAACGTACCTCAGCAATGTCTTCTTTCATACCAGGCCACCAATAAAGTCTCTAAGATATAGTACTTCTTATCCGCACAACGGACTGACTAAATATCTGCGTATGAGCTTCATCCATGATTAATTTCCTTACACCACCAACTGATGGAATCTATATACGATCAAAGAAGTAAATTTCACCATCATCTCGTTGCTCAAAGTGTCTTTCTAATCCTCTTAGCCATTCAGTTGGGGCTTTGAGATTCATGGAAGCTTCGCTCTGCGCTTCCAAAATCTTAGTCTTAACTCAAAAATGAATAGTAATACTCATATCACATACTCGTCTTGGCTTGAGTCTTTCTTTTCTGCTCAAGGCATCTGCCACCACGTTTGCCTTGCCCAGGTGGTATTTGATCTCACACTCGTAGTCACTAAGTAGCTCGATCCACTGCCTTTGGCGCATATTTAAATCTTTCTGGTCAAATATGTACTGGAGACTCTTGTGGTCAGTGTAGATAACACTTTTCGTCCCATAAAGATAATGTCTCCAGATTTTAAGAGCGAACACCACCGCACCCAATTCCAGGTCATGGGTGGTATAATTTTTCTCATGCTTCTTCAACTGTCTTGACGCTTACGCTATCACTTTGCCTCGCTGCATCAGCACGTACCCAAAACCTTGTTTTGATGCATCACAATAGACCACAAAGTCATCGGGTCCATCGGGGAGTGCTAATACAGGAGCATTGCATAGTTTCTCCTTCAAAATTTGGAATGCTTCATCTTGTTTATCGCCCCACACATAAGCCTTATTCTTTTGAATCAATAGGGTGAGGGACTTGGCGATCTTGGAGAAATTCTCAATAAATCTCCGGTAGTAACCCGCCAATCCTAAAAATAAACGGATTTTAGTTGACGATTCAGGAGTCTTCCAGTTCATGACATACTCAACCTTGCTAGGATCCACGTGGATACCGTCACGGTTGACCACATGTCCTAGGAACTGAACTTCTTTCAACCAAAATTCATACTTAGAAAATTTGGCGTATAACTTCTCATTCTCGAGTAAGTCTAAAATCGTCTTCAGGTGGACTTTATGATCTTCTTCTGACTTTGAGTAGATTAAGATGTCGTCAATGAACACAATTACGAATTTGTCTAAATGCGGCTTGTAGACGCGGTTCAATAAGTCCATAAATATTGTTGGCGCGTTTGTCGGTCCAAATGGCATGACTGTGAACTCAAAGTGTCCATAACGTGTTCTAAATGCGGTCTTCGGTATATCTTCCTCTCGGACTCTCAACTGATGATATCCTGAGCGAAGATCTATCTTTGAGAAACAACACGCACCTTGTAATTGATCAAACCAGTCATTAATTCTGGGGAGTGGGTAACGGTTCTTTATAGTCAACTTGTTTAGTTCCCTGTTGTCAATACACATTCTCATCGAACCGTCTTTCTTCTTAACAAAGATCACGGGTGCTCCCCATGGTGAGTGACTTGGTCGAATAAAACCCTTCTCTTGAAGTTCTTTAAGCTCGTTTGACAATTCTAACATTTCTGAAGGGGCTAACCGGTATGGAGATCTAACCACTGGCGATGTGCCTGGAATCAGATCAATGCGAATTCTACTCTCGCTACAAGAGAGAGGTAAAACTAAAAGATTCATCTGGAAATCCTCAGGGATGTCTTCGGATACACAGTATGTCATCAAGCTTTTTCTCAATCAGCCTTTGATACATGCAACAATGGTTGATTCGAAGATCCTTTTCTGGCCTCTGCTTGAACTTTCAAGAATCTTGCATTCGGAAAAGGGAATACGGACAATCTTCTCATAATCAACGTGAGGAGCTCGGTGGTATGCCAACCTATCCTTTCCATGTTATTATCAAATCTAACTAGCTGGGTGGTAACAAGTACTATTTTTGAACACGTGTATTACACAAACTAAGGTGCACTACGTAAATTGGTATTGGTGCTAACGACTTTTTCATATGCTAACTCTACTTCAGTTAGGCTAGTTTGTTAGAGTGGCCAAGGGGATTATTAATAAAATTTGTAAACGCAAAGATACAAAAACTCTATTTCAACACCCGAATCAAAGACGAATACAAGGTAGTGATCATTAAGAAGAAACATACCCGTGACCACATTCGGATTCCGTTGTGGATTTTCAACCACCACGTAAGCTCTCCCACGAGCTCCATCATTCTGCTGGTTCCCTGCTTTCGGACACTTGTCCTTGAAATGTCCTTTCTCACCACACCTGAAACATGTCACATTCTGCAGGAAGTCATTACCTGCGCACTGAAGCCTAACTCTACAATCCTTCTCCATGTGACCTAATCTTTGACATCTTTGGCACTTTGAAGGACTCTGGTCAATGAAGATGTAAGTGGCCCCGGGTTGCATTTTGGTAAATTTCCAGCATAAATCTTTCCTCCAGCTGGGGCTGCAGCGTATGCCCTGACAGTTTCTGGTCTCCTGTTTTGTTGTTGGTGATCGTTGTTGTTTCGGTTGTGGTTATTGTTGTTGTTGTGGTTATTGTTGTTGTTGTGGTTATTGTTGTAGTTATGGGTATTGTTGTTATTGTTTTTTCTGGTGGTTCTTCCTATTTTCCTGTGTAGTGTTTTCTCCAATTCTTGCAGCCCTACCTGATCTGATGCGATCGTCCTGTTCACGGCCATGTTCGATTTCTCATGCAGATTTGCATGTTTGAAGAAGTGATTTTTTTTGATTCTTTTAGGAAAAACCAAGAACATTATTCTCATTTCTTCTTCTTTTCAGTGGGCACCAATTCAGGACACATCAAGGCCAGCTCATGGAAACGATTGTTGTATGCCTCGATGTCATCTTCTTTCAGAGTCAGAGTCTAGAGTTCTTGTTCCGTCCATTGGATTTCAGTTGCTGGGTCGTATTCAGTGGTCATCATAGCTTTCACGTTGCTCCAGGGGATCTGATTAGCATTAGCAAGTCCCAAAATCTGAACATTTCCCAAAAGATTTTTTGGGACGCTATGAGAAAAGGTGTCCCAAAGGATCCTAAAAACCTCCTTTTCTTGTAGTGCATGTTCATTATAAAAAATTTGTAATCTAGTAACACATGATAAAAATGTTACAAAAAGTCTTATAAATGTCACAAAAATTAAAAAAAAGTGTCACCAAAAGTATAAAAAATGTGTCACTAAAATTTTTATGTGCTTTTACACTTAAAAAAGTGTAGCTACATAGTTTTTGCCTTTTATAACACATTTTGTTTATACAAAGTGTCCTGAAATCTTAAAATTTTAAGCTTTTGCTCACATATTTAAAAATATGTCACTAAAAGTTTAAAATTTACTGACACTTTTTTTGTGTCATTTGAGGCGCCTGTCACTAAATATCTATTAGTTTGTGGTGGTTTTTTTGATGTTAGAGTTGGTTAAATCCTCTAATTACTTTTTTAGGAAAGTCATGTGGTTACTTTGTTAGGTTTAGAGTATGTTTGACGCAATGGGTTGGGGCTGGAGCTGCGTTAGGGCTAGGGCTGGAGTTGAGGCTGGAGCTGAGGATGGGCTGGGGCTTATATTATAAGCCGAAAACTGAAACTAATATTTGTATAAAGTTTTTTGGCGAATTAGTTTAAGGTCAAGCGTATAAATGTAAAATCAAATAAAACTACATAAAATTCAAATCACATATATTTTCAGCTTTTACGTGATAATGCATTATATTTTGAAAGGTATTTAAGTAATTTAACTAACTATAAGCCCATATAAACTTTTTTATAGGCTTGAGCTTGTGGAAACTTATGAATTATAAGCTTTTTTTTATATTCTTTCAAACCTGAGCAAAATAACATTGGTGAGACCTATAATCCATCATGGAAAAGTCACCCAAACCTTAGGCGGAGGCAACCTCAAAATTCTCAAAATAATTTTTCAAACCCACCTAATCGTTTTCAAACAAATGGATCGTTCCCTAACTATATCTTCAACAACAATCCTCAAAACTTTAATAATCAATCAAACCTCGAGGGATTGGTGTCCAACTTTATGGCATCTCAAGACGCTAGGTTATCTAAGTTTGAAGCCGATTTCAAACAACAACAAAGCGAGATGACCAAATGACGGGTGCACTTCCAAGTGACACGATTAAAAACCTAAAATTAAATGTTAATCCCACCTGTTTAGTTATGTCTACTCGTTCTTACCCAATGCAAGATCCCCAAAGCTCCTCCAAACCTTTCAATTCGGTCAATGGAATCTAAACGTGTTTCAAATCAACAAATACTTTTCAAAAAGACCAACCACAAGTAAAAACATTAACGGTCAACGAAATTGAAACACCGCAGTCATAAGAACCCTGAAAAGCCCTAGAAGATGAATTTGTTGGATAAATATGTAGAATGTCTTGATTTAGGCAAAAATGGGTTGTCATTCATTCAAGGCGAAATGCCAAAGAAAATGAAGGATCCAAGATTATTCAGCAGACCTTGTAGACTAGGGGACTCCAAGCCTTTTGATATCTTAGCCGATTTAGGGTCTTGTGTGAACTTAATCCCATTAGATATCTTCAAAACGCTAAACGTCATATTATTAAAAGAGACCGAGAATGTCCTATGGTTAGCGGATGGACCTAAGTCGTATCTTGTGAGAATTATGAGAAACGTAGAGGTGTATGTAGGGAAGCTAAAACTTTTGGAGGACTTTTATGTCATAGTTATGGAAAAAGAACCTACCTGCCCTTTACATGTAGGAAGAAGATTTTTAGCAACCGCTAGTGCTGTAATAGATTATAGGAAAGCTAAGATAGCGGTAGGAGAATGAGTTTACTTAGGGAGTGGAGTAGGACGAAGAGAAGCTTCATAGCCGAACCACTATAAATCCTCGTGTCTTGGTTTGATCTTTCCATCTTTTACTTATTTATAATTACTTTTAGTCTAGTTATTGTATACTTGTGGTGATTGATTTACTTCATATAGACTCGAATCTAAGTTTTTGAAACAATTACTTGAAACGGTAAAACTATTTAACCCCCTCCCCCCCTTTTTCTAGTTTTAGGATTATTTAGTCATGTGATTTGTCGATGACATATCTTTGCAAAGGTCTGTTGGGTCCAGTTAGAAAACTGAGAAACTTAGTGGGTCTCACACATTCGCCGGTAAAATTGGAAATGCATCATTGCAAAGACATTAGCATCGAGGCTATAGCGGGTTGCTCGGTATGTTGGGTTGCTCGTTGTTATATTAACTTTGTACGTTTGGACTACAACATCACGACTTTTTAAATAAAAAACAGTTAGGTCTGCTAAAAGTATTGCTAGTAGAATCATTGGCCTAAGACAACCGAATCACACTGATTTGCTCCTTAGAGATGTCGATGTTACAAAATAGCCGCATGCATGGCAAACTAGTCATATATCAAACTCATCTTTTTTTATGATATCTACAAAAACTAAACTTTCAAATTTAAGTAAATCATACGGTCGGTCTTGTACATTTTGCACATTTTAGATACTTTTGGATTTGTTTGTTCACTATAAAAAAAATTGTGATCTAGTGCCACATAATATAAATGTTACAAAAAGTCATACAAGTGTCACAAAAAATAAAAAAAAGTGTCACCAAAAGTATAAAAAATGTGTCACTAAAACTTTTATGTGCTTTTTACACTTAAAAAAGTGTAGCTACGTAGTTTTTGCCTTTTGTAACACATTTTGTTTATAGAAAGTGTCATGAAATCTTAAAATTTTAAGCTTTTGCTCACACCTTTAAAAAATGTCACTAAATGTCTATTAGTTTGCGGTGGTTTTTTGCTGTTAGAGTTGGTTAAATCCTCTAATTACTTTTTTTTAAAAGTCATGCGGTTACTTCGTTAGGCTTGGGCTTGTGGAGACTTATGACTTATAAGCCATTTTATAAGCTCGCATGACAAACGAAACTTGTTTAATAAACTGCTTATTTTAAAAGTCAAAGCCTTCATAAGCCCCATAAACCCATTTGTGAAACATACCCGTCTTTTGAGCTTCTATCCATTTTATCATTTACACGATTTCTATCATTTACAAAATGCATTCTTTTATTTGATATAAATGGAGGGCCGATTTTGCATACATTGGAAAGTTTAAAGCTATCTATTTTTACATCCATTTGAAGCAACCCTCGTTAAATAAATCCTACGTGTCATCCTCAAGTTGCATCTCATGTTTGGTAAATACAAGTCACAATAACATAGAATAAGTCAAACCCGTCTAAGTAACGGTTTCAACATTTTGATTTAATGTCATAAAGACATTCCACAAATAGATCTCAATCTTCGACCACCATTATTGTAATTGACCATATTTTTAGTAACGGTTACAATCACATTAATCAGACAAGACTTTATTTTCAACAATTCATTCATGCATTAAAAACCCAATTAATATAATGATGTGGACTACCTTAATTAACAACAAATGTACAACACCATATTGCACCATTCATTTATTTGTCAATTCAAAAACATCCATCAGTTTCAATTAACATCAATGCTGTTTAATTTTTCAAAACACATTCAAAACCTTCTACAATCAGTTACAATTCCATATTCATAAACAATCTATCTTTAACACCTATTTAAACCAATCTCTCTAACGCTGATGTAAAAACAAATACATAAGCAGCCGATTCAGTTTACATGTATTACATGTTGTTGTGATTTGGATATAGGTTGAACTAATAGTATTCTTACATTTCATTTTGCAGACTTCACATGTCAATCTACAGTGATTCACATAACCTCGATTTGAACAAATAATCTATGTAAGCTCCAATTGTGTTGAAATCTATATGATTTATACTATTGTATTAAATTCATTCTACCATTAGATTTTTCTACGGGTGAGAAAT
Source organism: Tanacetum coccineum (assembly GCA_026074375.1). Taxonomy (NCBI): domain Eukaryota; kingdom Viridiplantae; phylum Streptophyta; class Magnoliopsida; order Asterales; family Asteraceae; genus Tanacetum; species Tanacetum coccineum. The sequence continues at coordinate 33,775 of BQNB010027470.1, read as the reverse complement.
GCTTCTAATGGTAAAACCCACTAAGTGTCACCGTTATAAATGTTTTGTGTAACTGGTCGATATGAGCGATTTTGTGTAACGCGTTTTTTTTTGGAACGGCAATTTGTGGCTATATGGCCCCTAGCCCAGAAGGCGTAGCGAGCCCACACAACCAGGTTGGGTCCAGCCCAGAAGGCAATGGCACCCTTCTCTTTACACACGCGGGAGGAAACCCCTATCGCCCTAGACAAGACTCGAACATGAGACCTTGCCTAGGAGGGTAAAACCTCCATACCATTGGACCAAATGCCCGTTGGTTTGTGTAACGCGTTGATATGGGTAATTTTGAGTAAGGTTGATATGGGTAATTTTGTTTAATCTATTATATAATAAAACAAGCTTTTTTACAACTATTTGAAGTAACGCTCATTAAATAAATCATACGTGTCATCCCCGTGTTGCATCTCACGTTTGGTAAGTAAAAGTCACAACAACATAGAATAAGTCAAACCCGTCTAAGTAACGGTTTCAACATTTTGATTTAATGTCATAAAAACATTCTTCAAAATAGATCTCATTCTTCGACCACCATTATTGTAATTGATCATATTTTTAGCAACGGTTACAATCTATGTTATCTATTTATACTCTCTAATAAACCACACTTTTTTCAGACATCTAATTAAATTTTTTTTAAGTAACTTTTAACTAGGTGTTGACACGTGGCATGTCAAACAGCTTTTGAACCCGTGTCTTAAGGCTGGACGGAGTGGAGGTGGGTTTGGCAAACTCACCTAGGTGAGTTTCCAACTCACGCGCGAGTTGCCATGCCACCCTCCAAACTCACCTTGCCACATTGGATTTGCTTGGTGAGTTAACACCGAAAAAAACCCACCTTTTGGTGAGTTTCTCACCTCACGGTGAGTTTTATTTGTGGGCCCCTTTCTTTTTTATTAAGTGTATTTTAATTGGTTGTGAGTGTGTGTGGATATTTAGTGGGTATATTTTATATAAAGTGCGTATTTTAATGAAATGTGAGTTTTAGTGGTAAGGTGAGTTCTTATTACGTTTGAAAAGTGAGTTGTAAGATGAGTTTTATTTGGAGAGAGAAAGCTGATGTGGCGCTGACGTGTTTGGTGAATTTTGCCTCACCACTCCATCCAGCCTAAAAGTTTGAAGTTTGACATGGAATGTTATTTTTTCTTCTAATAAAAAAGCTAAAGACTAAAATGTTGACCAAAACTTAATACCCCCTCTTATAATTACTCTCCCTATCTTCTTAAAAAAAATCAAATCTTCTCATTCTCATGAATCATTAAAACTCAATAACTCTCCATTGAATCTTCCCCAACAAAAAGGTCATCGATAATGATTTTCATATCTTCTCCTAAACTTTTAAACCAAAAAAGAGTCCATATCTCTCCCAAAATAAAAAAAACCTTCAAATTAAATAATCCAAAAAAGTGTTCATATAGCATGTTATCCAGAATGGAATTTACCCAACAATATCTCTAATGCGTTTTATAAAATGAAACCTTAAAAAAAGCCGCTCCTGCAACTTAGTCAAAAACTGTTTTGGAAAGAGTTCATTTAGCATTTAAGACAATACCCTGCATTCAGTATTATGTCCCCATAATTTGTCACAAAATTTGACATTGCCTCTTTTAAACTTTTTGTCCCAGGATTCACTATTGCTTGTGAAGTAAGCTAAATTTTGAAAATTTTAAAAACTATGCAACTAAAACATTTCAAACATGACAATGTTTGCTAATTAAATTATAACATACCTATGATACGATGAAGAATATAAAGAAGGGGGACACTTCCACCATCTCAACAATTTTGCCATCTCACAGCTAATTTCTTATACTTTTATGATTGATTGTAATGTATCTCAAATAGAGTAAAAGAAGAACTCGGACCACTACCACCGTCTCAACAATCTTTAGTCTCTTCGGAAATTTCTTTGTATCTTTTTTGTCTCAATAATTTAGATATCTATTTTGTGTTAAATTTTAGGGCTAATGGCATGATAATGTATCATAGTTGTCACGATTTTCTTTTATATGTATCGAACAAAAAATTTTGCTTTTCTATGTACTAAACTCAATTTTATTGTATTTTTTGTGTAGTAAATGACCATTTTGCCCCTCCCGAGTTAATAAAATGAGGGGCAAAATGATCATAAAATACACAAAAAATGCAATAAAATCGAGTTTAGTACATAGAAAAGCAAAAATTTTTTGTCCGATACATATAAAAAGAAATCGTGACAACTATGATACATTTAGTTGCCATTAGCCCTAAATTTTATGCTGAATCTATGTTAGCTAAATTTGATCGCGGCATACTTATTCACAGTTGATAAAATTTTATGTTGCACGGATATATAAATCCTATGATAAGGTACGAATTCTTATTTTCAAAATTAGATATTAAGTTCTATTGATAACAGTTTCATTTTTAAACAGAATCGATTTTGATGTTAGTACTTTTATTATGATTTCTTATTGAGAATAATGGAATTATATGTATATCAGAGTTTTTATGGAACATTACGTTCTCTGATGGATGTTTATTTTTGTGACCACCAACTTAGATGTAATACCTAAAAGAATTATGAGTATTGTTTTTTGAGGTTAAAATATTGGCATATTGCCGGGTTTTTTATTTCATTACTAATCAAGGGAAAACCTGTTGTATCCTATAAAGATTTAAAATGAGTTATTCACCTTATGATCTAATTATTAGAGGCTAAATAAGCCCAAGCCCGGTTTATGGGTTTAGGGCATTAGTGTTTGCACTACTATAAATAGTGATCAATAATAAATTATACCCTACGAGGATTTCTATCATATAACATGGTATCACTGGTCTGATCCTCAGACCGAGGTGGCTATGTTAAGCCGCCTCCCTTACGCCACCCCGTCAAACCCTCTCAACACCGATCTCTAAAACAAAACTAAAAAAAAAAATCACCATTCAATCTATCTAGACGTGCTTAATGGTCTTGCAAAACCCAGACACAACAACCAAACTATCCAAAATGTCATTCAGACCCCTACAAAATGCATCTTTGTTACCAGTAGGAGGAACAAGATCGGTGATGACGATCTTGCAAACGATACGGTGAGGAGAGCGAGGTAACATATCATTCATTGTTGCACCATCTCTGGCACTTTAGTATTATGCAGCAAAACATACAAGTGTACATTACCTCAATTTATAATTAGAATAGGAGGTTGTTATAAAGGTTTTGAATCAGATTTTGGAAGATTTGATTGAAGTGTTACCAAATTTGACGAAGTATTGCCAATATATGTAGACTTAGTGTCATGCTACCTTCGAAGTCAAACCATTTCGGTTGAGGTATAGCAATTAGATTAATTTTGTTCTCGAACTTCTTTGACGTTGAAATTACTTATTTACCGAGTGGCAAACAAATACATAATTATTATTGAAGGACAAATCATATTCCAGTTTTCACAGCCCATTAATTCACACTATGGACAAGTATGATAATAGTTTGTTTTCAAAAAATGTCTTCCGGTATTTGGTATTCTCTTCATAAATAACATGTTTTTACCTATTAAAATTATATCTTGAATGAGATTTGATTGTGAAATATAAAAGATACATATGCAACCCGTTCAAAAAGACATGATATGTATCCTTTAAACTATTGACTAATAACTAATAAAGTATGATCAAAAAATAAACAGATCATACATTCATGCTTATAAATTTATGATTTTCAAGCAATGTCAAAGACTACTTATAGATAACTCAAACCGTGCAAAATCATACATTCAAATACAATGGCCACCAATTTATTTGATATTCTTTTAGTGCTATTTCCGTACATATTTATGTGACGAAAATTTCGCCTAAGCATACATTTATGTATTTTCAAATTTGATCCTTACTAATAGAGGAGCTAATACGCGGTCGAGGCAACTCTTTGCATAAAATTTGAGGACATGGCATACTCAAATGATACGTACGTATCACATCTTGGTAACCGATTGATATATGATGAGTTGGATTTTTGGCTATTGTGTTTCATATAATGTATGTTTCTATATACTTTACGTTTGTTTATTAACATGTTCTTTCTAACATATAACTTCATAATACGCAATGTCATTTACTATACTCTATGAGGTTACTAAAAAATACACGTGAATTTCACGGGTCTTTTAGCTATCTATTTTTTATTTATATAATAAAACAAGATTTTTTACAACTATTTGAAGCAGCCCTCATTAAAAAAATCCTACGTGTCATCCTCATGTTGCATCTCACGTTTGGTAAGTACAAGTCGCAACAACATAGAATAAGTCAAACCCGTCTAAGTAACGGTTTCAACATTTTGATTTAATGTCATAAAGACATTCCACAAATAAATCTCAATCTTCGACCACCATTATTGTAATTGACCCTATTTTTAGCAAAGGTTACAATCACATCAATCGGACAAGACTTTATTTCCACCAATTCATTCTTCTTCTACACTCTTCATAGATATCTTCAACTAATTCCATGCATGCAAAGCCCCATATTTATTCTTATAAAAATACGATTTTTAATCATGTAAACAAATCTTTCCTTCCATTTACTCATCCTATATATCAAGCGGTTCATGGAATCTACTAAACTATCAGGGACATTTATGTACAAAAGTTATAGTTTTGGATCTTAGTTGAATCATTTGGTCTACTTACTTATATATATACGTCACTTGCATGCGATTTGTTACCCTACACAATCCATATCACTTCAAAATATCAATCAAATCACTTCATTCAACAAACCAAGAATGGAATCTTCTTCATCCCAAAGAAGCATTGTTCTAATAAGCTCAGACGGACAAGAAATCGAAATCGTAGAATCCATCGCTTTGCATTCGGTTACGTTGAAGAAAATATTAGATTCGGATCCGACTATCGCAATAATTTCTTTGCCGAACATTACCGCTAGCATTCTTGGATTGGTTATCGATTATGTTAAAATGAAGAAAATTTTTGTCAAGAGCACTGTAATTGAAGCTGGGTTTTATGATCACACTGTGTCTACTTTATATGAACTATCCAAAGCGGCGGCTTATTTAGATATGCCCATGCTTTATAAGTATGCTCTTAAACCACTTTTTGAGAAGTTAACTCCAATGCCCGTTGGAGAAGTCAGGCGTTTATTTCATATAGATGTTGAAACAATGAGTCCAAGAACTAAGTCTTGGTTCCAGATATATGTTCCACAACTCTTTGAAGAAGACGAAAAACCCATTTGCTGCTGCACGTGAGAGACGCAAAAGACGAGTAAGGGACGGGGAGGGCCGTACTTCTTACTTATTGAGTCTATGATCAGTTAGTGGGTTTACAGTATTTTAATTTCTGTTAGTGTTTATTTTGATGGATTCGGATTGGATTTGTTTTCTGTAATAAGGTATCAATGAATACGAAATTTCTAGTTTTAGATTGTTATCGATTGTGCTTATCTAATTTGTTTGAACATCGTCGTTAATTTCACAAGTCGTCGTTAATTTCAAAAATTATCTAGTAGTTGTAGATTTTGCATAAATTAGAAAATAATGTGACTTGTTTCCAATCAACACGAAGTACGTACAATTATGTTGAGAAAACGACGGGCAATCATATATATGGAATGATTGGGTTTTTATACCGAAGGGGCGCAATATTCTCTATATATTTTTGGTAAAGACCAACCGGATTTATAGAGTTGACCTGTAAAGAAGGAATCAGTATCTATTTTATTTATATAATATTTGGTAAAGACCAACTGGATTTATAGATTTGACCTGTAAAGAAGGAATTTGTATCTATTTTATCTATGGGGTTGGTTATTGGTAACCTTTAAAAAGCCATTGGTACCCCCTCTTCGTATCCCCTGTTTTTCCTTTTTTTTATTTTTTTTATTTTTTTATAATTTTATTTATGTTATAAAACTGTGAAACGAAGTATCCGGAATGAAAATAATAAAGTTTAACAAGTCAAAAGTGTTAAACTCTTAAAAAATACGAAACAGAAACTGATAAAAAACTGTGTTGCACTGTAAAAAGGGAGATCAAAAGCATCAAAAGTACGGAACATTTGTATTTTCTAACACCCATATCTATATAATAAAACAATCTTTTTTACAACTATTTGAAGTAACCCTCATTAAATAAAAAAACAATTACCTATCAAGAAAACCCATTAAACAAATAACAATTGATCGTGGCTTTCTGGCATCCATGCCTTGTCACATAGAGTGTGTTTGGTAGGGAGAAATAAAGAGAAATGAATTTAGTTTTATTTCTCAAGCGTGTTTGGTAGAAAGAAATAAAAAATTCGAGAATTGATGAGAAATAGGTTGAGAAATGGAGAGTATTTTTTGTCACCCCTATTTCCATAATTTTGGTAGAGAATTTGGAGAAATGAGTTTTATTTTTTATTTTTTTGCTTTTTGCTTTTATTTTTCTATTTTTTGAAATCACGGTCGGGTCATATTTGTGTCAAGACTAAAAATTACATACTCACCCGACCCTATTTGAATTTCGGTTAGTCGGGTCGGGTCCATTCGGGTTCGGGTCAACTCGGGTTGGTTCAGCTCGGGTCAAGTCCATTCGGGTTCGGGTCAACTCGAATATGAGTAAAATGTAATAAAAAAACCTTTTTTTTACTCTTATAAATAAAAAATTTGTATTAAAAAATTAAAAAAAAAACTTTATTCGGGTCGACTCGACTCGAACCGAGTTAGCAAAACTTTTTTAACCCTATACCGGACCCTATTTACCATTCGGGTTACTCGGTTTACCCGGATAAATTTTTTTGAGCCGGGTAACCCGACCTGAATAGGCTTAATCGGGGTCGGGTCCGAATAGGCTTAACCCGACCCGAGTAACCTGACTCGAAAAAGATGATGGTGAAATTATTGTATTAGAATCGCTATTTATTTGTAGTTTTTCGAAAGAAGAAATCTTTTTCGTGATTATTTTTTATTTCAATTCTCTTGTGTTACCAAACAATTGAATTCAACACATTTCTCATTCAATTCTATTTCTCTAAATTTTATTCTCTACTTCATTTTTAATCTCTGAAATTCTCTCTACCAAACGTGCCCTTATATCACATCAAAAGAATAAAAAAGGTGTTATACACTAGTGATGAAGACAAATATTACAAGTCAACCAAATAAATGGCAAGTTGACAAATATTACATCTTGGTTTATGTGAAGTTTGGGCGCGTTTTCGATTGGGAAAACGCATCAAATTTTGTTTTTGTGTGAAGATGGCGCGTTTTCGATTCGACTATGTGAAGATTTTTAGTTATGGCGTGTTTTTTATTTGGATATAAATTGAAACGCATCACATTCTGCTTTTATGTGAAGATTTTTAGTTATGGCGCGTTTTCTATAATTTTGATTTCATGTGACAGTTATGACGATGCGGTTTGGAAAATAATAACGCGTCATAATTCTATTTTTTTACTAACTGGCGCGTTTGAAATAAATTAGTTTGTTTCTTTTTTTTCATGTGACATTAGATGATGCGTTCTGAAAATAAAAACGCGCCATAATTTTATTTTTGTTATTAATTGGCGCATTTGAAATAAATTAGTTTGTTTTTTGATAATTTTTTGTGGCGCGTATAATATATGAAACGCACGGATTAATACGTGGACAAATAAGGTTCGTTGATTTTTTTAATCCAATGGACTAAATTATTTAGACCATTTTTGTAAAATATAAAAGCTCGGGCTGTTTTAGAAAAAGCATCATACAAATGGTTCATTTCAGTAATTTCCTCTTAAATAAATCCTACGTGTCATCCCCATGTTGCATCTCACGTTTGGTAAGTACAAGTCAAAACAACATAGAATAAGTCAAACCCGTCTAAGTAACGGTTTCAACATTTCGATTTAATGTCATAAAGACATTCCACAAATAGATCTCAATGTTCGACCACCATTATTGTAATCTATTTTATATTTATATAATAAAACAAGCTTTTTTACAACTATTTGAAGCAGCCCTCATTAAATAAATCCTACGTGTCATCCCATGTTGCATCTCACGTTTGGTAAGTACAAGTCACAACAACATAGAATAAGTCAAACCCGTCTAAGTAACGGTATCAACATTTTGATTTAATGTCATAAAGACATTCCACAAATAGATCTCAATGTTGGACCACCATTATCGTAATTGACCATATTTTTAGCAACGGTTACAATCACATCAATTAGACAAGACTTTATTTCCAACAATTCATTCTTCTTCTACACTCTTTGATTTTTTACAACCTTTTGAAGAACATGCATTAAAACCCCAATTAATATAATAATGTGGACTACCTTAATCAACAACAAATGTACAACACCATATTGCACCATTCTTTTATTTGTCAATTAAAAATCATCCATCAGTTTCAATTAACATCAATGTTGTTTAATTTTCAAAACGCATTCAAAACCTTCCACCAATTAATTCTTCTTTTACACTCTTCTATAATGAGTTACAATTTCATATTCATAAATAATCTATCTTTAACACCTATTTAAACCAATCTCTCTAACGCTGATGCAAAAACAAATACATAATCAACCGATTCAGTCGTACATCTATTACATGTTGTAGTGATTTGAATATAGGTTGAATTAATTTAATTCTTACATTTCATTTTGCAGACTTCACATGTCAATCTATGTAAGCAGTAAGTTCCAATTGTGTTGAAATCTATATATGATATATTTTTTTTTGAACGGCAACTTTATTAAAAAAAACTAGCAAGGAGCTAGAAAGACATTACAAAGAAATAAGATGGGGATTTTTTAACCAATACTCCCAAGAAAAAACCCTATTACATCTACTAGAACACCATAAAAAGGACCAAGAAACAATGTCATCAAAAATCGTCGAACGATTAGGAGGCGAAGCGTCAAAGACCAACTGATTTCGAAGCCTCCAAATCCGCCACCAAGCAACATAAAAAATACCATCTAAAATAGACTTGAGACGGGAAGAAAGTCGAAAGGATAAGAACCAAAGCTCCCAATCCGAGAAAGAACATATCTGCCTGTCAAGTCCAAAACCCACCAACGGACAAATATTACGAAAGAACAACCCTAGCCACGTCACATCGAAAGAAAACATGCAGAACACCCTCATAGCAAGCAATTACAAAAGAGACACAGATGGGAATCCAACAAAACACCTCTACGGCAATATTGACTCTAGTAGGTAACCTATCGACGGACGAGCACGCCAAGAAAAAACAATAACTTTAAGGGAATGAATTTACCCATCTCTTTGCATACATCCGACGAAGTGAGAAAACATGTCATCAATAAAGTTTTCTGATGACTTTAACCTCGAAACTCTCCATCTCCCGACAATCACAAGTCCACCTATCTTTTGAAAGACCGAGAGGACAAACCCGAGTCCGATAATTGAAAAAGGTCATCCCACTTCTTCCCAGTAAATACGCTCAGCTCCATCACGCACGTCCCGGCGAAAAGAAGCTGAGACCGAAGAAGCTCTCATTTTATTAGCCACCACAATCTCCTTATCCAATTCGAGAGCAAACAAACGGGGAAACTGAACACAAAGAGGGGCATCAGCTAACCATATATCATACCGAAAACTAGGTACAAGACCCGTCCCCAATCCGCTTCTTACAATGCGAAGAAAAAAAAAAAAAAAATTCAAAAACAGAATCATACAAAAATTTTACTTCACTGTTAAAATAGAGCACCAATCGAGGTTGATCGGTCACATGAAGATCAAACTTTGAGCCATAAATTCGCGTTGAATAACTTTACACCCATAAAGAGCCAACGCCAGAAATGAAGCGCCACACACACATCAACAAAGAGCACGATTCAAAACGCGAAGAAACTGTGAGACATCCCAGACCACCGTTCAGTTGGACGCTAAAGACTGTCCCAACTACCCCGAAATCTTTCTATCCAAGAATCAAACCGATGAAGAACTTACTACGGAAAGATACCATGAGTCTCAACACGCCTTTTGGACCTAAAGATTGACATATAATAAATTGGAGAGGCCCCAAGAACGGATTTAAGAAGGGTCAATCTGCCGCCTATGGAAAGGGTTTTAACCTTCCATTTAGATAACCGGGCTTGGAGTTTGTTCACCAAACCAACCCAAGCCGACTACTATTGTATTAAATTTATTCTACCATTAGGTTTTTCTATAGGTCGGAAATGGTTCTAATGGTAAAACCCACTAAGTGTCACCATTATAATTATTTTGTGTAACAGGTCGATATGGGCGATTTTATGTAACGGGTTGAAATGGGTAATTTTGAGTAAGGTTGATATCGGTAATTTTGTTTAATCTATTTTTATATTTTTATTTTTATTATATAAAAATAAAAATATACAGTGATTCACATAACCTCTATTCAAACAAATAATCTATGTAAGCTCCAATTGTGTTGAAATCTATATGATTTATACAATTGTATTAAATTCATTCTACCATTAGATTTTCTTACGGGTGAGAAATGGTTCTAACGGTAAAACCCACTAACTGTCACCGTTATAATTGTTTTGTCTAACTAGTCGATATGGACGATTTTGCGTAACGGGTTGATATGGGTAATTTTGAGTAAGGTTGATATGGGTAATTTTGTTTAATCTTTATATAATAAAACAAGCTTTTTTATAACTATTTGAAGCAACCATGACTTAATAAATCCTACGTGTCATCCCCATGTTGCATCTCACGTTTGGTAAGTACAAGTCACAACAACATAGAATAAGTCAAACCCGTCTAAGTAACGGGTTCAACATTTTTATTTAATGTCATAAAGACATTCAACAAATAGATCTCAATCTTCGACCATCATTATTGTAATTGACCATATTTTTAGCAACGGTTACAATCACATCAATCAGACAAGATTTTATTTTCACCAATTCTTTCTTCTTCTACACTCTTCGCTTTTGTATATAAAATAGATATCTTCAACTAATTCCATGCATGCATATCCTCATATTTATTCTTTTAAAAATACGATTTTTAATCATGTAAACAAATCTTTCCATCCATTTACTCATCCTATATATCTAGCGGTTCATGGAATCTACTAAACTATCACGGACATTTATGTACAAAAGTTATAGTTTTGGATCTTAGTTGAATCATTTCGTCTACTTATATATATATATATATATATATATATATATATATATATATATATATATATATATATATATATACACGTTACTTGCATGCGATTTGTTACCTAAACAATCCATATCAATTCAAAATATACATCTAACCACTTCATTCAACAAACCAATAATGGAATCTTCTTCATCCCAAAGAAGCATTGTTTTAATAAGCTCAGACTAACAAGAAATCGAAATCGTAGAATCCATCGCTGTGCATTCGGTTACGTTGAAGAAAATATTAGATTCTGATCCGACTATCGAAATAATTTCTTTGCCGAACATTACCCCTAGCATTCTTGGATTGGTTATCGATTATGTTAAAATGAACAAAAACTGTCAAGAGCAAAGTAATTGAAGTTGGGTTTTATGATCACACTATGTCTACTTTATACGAACTATCCAAAGCGGCGTCTTATTTAGATATGCCCGAGCTTTAACTAAGCTGCTTGAAAAAGATACTACGTTCGAATTTAATAACGAATGCCAAGAAGCATTTGAGTTATTAAAAGTAAAACTCACATGTACTTTGGTGATCGTAAGCCCCAACTGGAATCTTCCATTTGAATTTATGTGTGATGCAAATGACTTCACAGTTGGAGCTGTCTTAGATCAAAAAGATGGTAAAAACTTTCACCCAATATATTTCATAAGTAAGACTCTCAACCTAGCTCAACAAAAATACACCATAACCGAGTAAGAACTTATGGTTGTAGTTTTTGCATTTGAAAATTTCCAATCTTATCTCATATTATCAAAAACTATTGTGCACACCATCACTCAGCTCTTGCAACATCTATTTAAGAAACAAGACGCTAAACCGCGTCTTATTCGTTGGATCCTACTCCTACAAGAATTTGACATAGAAATTAAAGATAGGAAAGGTAAAAAAAATGTGGCAGCTGACCACTTGTCCCGAATCGAAAATGAGGAAACAAGCGATGACAGTTAAGTCGATGATAATTTTCCTGGAGAAACCCTTATGTAAATTAACACCAAAGATGAACCTTGGTTCGCAGACTTTGCAAATTATTTGGCAGGAGATATTTTATCAAAAGGGATGACGTATCAACAAAAGAACAAATTTTTCTCTGACCTCAAACACTACTTTTGTTAAGAACCCTATCTTTTCAAAGTATGTTCTGACGGTATGATTAGACGACGTATCTATGGATGAGAAACAAGAACCATTCTAGACCAATGTCACCACGGACCTACTGGAGAACATTATGGACCTAACGTAACTGCTAAAAAGGTCCTAGATTCAGGATTCTACTGGCCAACAATTATAAAAGAAGCTCATACTCTAGTTCGACTTTGCGAAGAATGTAATAAGAAATATATCAAAACGTGATGAGATGCCCTTAACTAACATTCAAGTATGTGAAATTTTCAATATATGGGGTATTGACTTTATGGGACCATTCCCAAAATCATATAAGTTTGAATACATTATTGACGTTGTCGATTACGTATCTAAATGGGCCGAAGCTTAAGCTTTACCAACCAATGATGCTCGAGTCGTTATAACTTTCTTGAAGAAACTTTTTTGCCGCTTCGAAATGCCCAAAGCTCTAATCAGCGACCGAGGTACTCACTTCTGTAACAAAATAATGAAAAAAACCATGAAGAAATATGGAGTTAATCACCGTTTCTCTACATCCTATCACCCTCAAACCAGTGGTCAAGTTGAAAACACAAACAGAGCTCTTAAAAGAATTCTTGAAAACACTGTTAAAGACAATCCTGCTATTTGGTCAAGAAAACTTGATGACGCTCTGTGGGATTTTCGTATTGCCTACAAAACACCTACTGATACCACACCCTACAAACTCATTTATGGAAAAAGCTGCCATCTACCATTTGAAATCGAACACCGTGCATACTGGGCACTTAAGAATTGCAATCTTGATCTCATCACTGCTGGTGAAAAAAGAATGTTTCAGTTACACGAACTAGACGAATTTAGATACCAAGCCTGTGAAAACTCTCGTCTATACAAGGCACGAACCAAAGCATGGCACGATAGAAAACTAATAATGAGAAAAGAATTTAAACAAGGAAACAAGGTTCTACTTTTTCACTCAAAGTATAAATTCAAACAACCAAAGCTCAGAACTCGCTAGTTAGGACCGTATGTAGTAAAACACCAGTATCCATCCGGATATGTCGAATTATATGGAAAAAAATGGAAAAACTTTCAATGTTAATGGCCATCGACTCAAGTTATATCACGAAGAAGAAGAATATAATGACCAAAGGGAAGCAGTCACTTCCTTCTTTCTGAAAGAATATACTCCAAAAGCATGAGTCTAGCTAACGACTCTCTTAAAAATTATACGCTTCTCGGAAGGCAGCCTGTACTCTACTTAAGTGTGCAAGAGTTCCTCCTCCATTTATCCTAAAAAAAAACAACAAAAATATTTTCTTTTTGTATGCTTTTGTGTGTTTACTTTTTATGTAGGTAATATTCAGAAAATGCGCTCAAGAATGCTCTCTTGCAGCATCATATCTTTTTGCCCCGGGAAGTACTATTTTCCCTTAATTTTCCCTATTTTATCTTTATTATCAGTATTACATTGGGGGCAATGTTCAACTTAAGTGTGGAGATGAGCCGAAATAGAAAAAATTAATCATATCCCTTCACGTTTGTCCTATTTAAAAAAAATTTAATTAATGTATATGCTTTTAAAATATAAAAATACTCCTAGAAAGGCAAATCCACCTTGATTGACATTATAGCTAGCACAAACCAGTCCACTAAATTATGAGAACTCTAAGCCTTATTTTGTTGAATCTAAGGCCATAGTCTATCAGTTGTGATCTCATCCAAAGGATGTGAGCACAACATCCGGATAAGGCAATGTATTTAGCTTATGTACTAGATATGGTTGTGCTCTTCTGTTTCTTAGACGACCAACTGACCCAAACTGCCAGATGTACTTCTTTTGGTATCTTGGCAACCAGCATGATCAGCATCTGCATAAGCTGTTAGTGCAATACAGGAATCCTTCGAATACCACAGACCCATATTAATGGTTCCTCTTAGGTATCAAAAGATTCACTTCACTGCATGTAAGTGCTTTTCGGTAGGCTTAGCCTGATACCGAGCACATATACATACAACAAATACAAGGTCTGGTCTACTGGATGTCAGATACATAAGGGAGCCAATCATTATATGATAACGTGTAGGATCAACTATTTTCTCTTGTGGATCTTCATCCAGTTTGGATTTCTCCACCATTGGAGTATCCACCGGGTCACTAGACTCCATATTGTACTTTTTAATTATTTCAAGATCATATTTAGATTGGTTAAGAAAGATGTCTTTGGGACTTTGAGAAATTTAAATTCTAAGAAAGAATGACATTTTGCCCATCATTGACATCTTAAATTTAGAACACATTATTTCAAAAAATGTTTCACAGAGTGCATGATGAGTAGAAGCAAATATTATATCATCTACATAGATTTATACCAGTAAGATGTCGTTTCCTTCTTTTTGAGTGAATAATGTAGGATCAACAACACCTTTGGAGAACTTTTGGGAGAGTAAAAACGATAATAACAAGTCATACCATGCACGTGGAGCCTGCTTTAACCCGTAAAGAGCTTTCTTCAGCATGTACACATGGTTGGGATTATCTTGATTTACAAACCCGTCTGGTTGAGTAAAATAGACCTCTTCACATAGTATATCATTTAAAAACGCAATCTTGACATCCATTTGATAGACTATCATGTTCTTATGAGCGGCATATGCAATAAATATTCTTATAGCCTCTAGTCGTGCAACCGGTGCAAAAGATTTGTCAAAGTTGATTACTTCTTCTTGACGATATCCCATTGCTACCAACCTAGCCTTGTTTTTCAAAACACCTCCCAGTTCATCTAATTTAACCTTGAAGATCCACTTCAAATTGATTATCATGATACGATCAAGACGAGGTACGGGCTCCCATACTTCAAGTTATTCGAACTCGCTAAGTTCTTCTTGCATAGCTTCGATCCAACATGATTCTTACAAAGCTTCTTTGTAATTATTTGGTTCAACGAAGTGAGAAAAGCATCATTGTAGCAAAACATGGCTTCAGTTTGTAGTTGATGTCATGTAGAGACAAGTCGAGAAGGATTGCCAATAAGATTATCCAACAAATGATCTTTGGTCTATTTTCTGAGATGTTCAGGTGGGTGATTGACTGAGTGCACATTATTTGGAATAACATCCCTTAAAGAAGTTTCTTCAGAATTTGGTTCTGGAATTGGAACACAAAAGAATGGATCATTATCTAAGTGTGCAACATCAATATCGTGAAACTGTTCTTCAACACCAGAAGGAATAACTAGAGATTGTGTTTCTTGTATTGTTGATGAGGTACTTGCAGATGGTGCAGCTTGGTCAATTAAAGTTGACGAAGGTGAACCGGTCAGATCAGTAGGTCTTAGAGCAGTAGCAACACGAATTGGAGAAACAACACTTGGTGGAGGATTAGAGAAATCATCGAACACTGGTTGAAACAACAAATCCCAATCATTCTTAGTTGGTGGTACATAAGGTGTTAGAAAAGGAGGGTTTTGCATGAGTCCTGAACTGATTATTCCAGGAGTCATTTCATGAAGTGCGGGTCCTGAACTGCTTTGTTCAGAAGCCATATGACCATTTGATACACATTGAGAGACCAAGTTAAACCATATTGATCACATTTTATTGACTATTCTCCCCTTCAAAAATTGCATACGTGATTGCCATTTTTATTAAACAAGTGAATTAAAATACAAGCTAATGTACGTTGATCCACTTGATGACTGAATGAGCATTGGAAAATATGAAAATTATTGATGAGAATGGTCAAAAACTAGAAGATTTATGTTCTTTTGAAGATAAAGCGTACACCTTTCTTTACTTTGAGGAGCGAGGCCTGAAGTGTTATATGCAGATGCCATTTTTCTTGTTCATCTTATTTGAATTCCTTGAACCTCTAGTTTATGAGATATCAGTCTTTTTAGCAACCAAACTCTGAGTTTTTCCTTTTTAGGATTGAAAGATGTACCTGCACTTAAGTTAAGAGTACCTGCACTGAAATTAATAATTTGTTCACATTCATATGGGTTAGAGATATCTTCATTTGAACCATGATGGGGCTGACTATCAACCTTGGTTATGCTGGAGGTGAACACCTTTCCAATTGGAATCCACCTAAGACTAACAATGTTGAAAATTCTACCCATCGGTTTCCACCTAAGACAAGATTTAGGAGACGTTTTCTCAAACACAGCGGAAGACTTATTCCTATGTCCTGTAAAGATCTGTCGTACAGGTGTTTGAGTATGAATTTTCTGTTCTACGAGTTTGTTACCATTTCTAGTCTTAAGGGATTGAACCTTAACGCGAGAATTTACCTCTTTTAGGAATTTTGTTACACGAGCATCATGATTTGCATTAAAGACACATTTCTGACAGGTCAAACAAACAAAGTGTTTGGAGTGCGAAAATGAACTAGGATTCCTAGAGTGATCAGCTTTTTGTAAAGCTTTTAACGTTACATCACTACTCTTAGATGTAGGCTAATTCCAAGACATTTGATTATTGCTCCTAAGTTTTAGTGTACAAGCATTAGGAGTGTGGTGTGTTCTGACAGAAGGCATTTCCCTAGGTTTAAGATTTGTATTTTTGTCTTGTGTCTTTTTATTAGCTTCCTGTAGATAGTAATTATGAGCCATGTCATTTGACCCATATGATTCTTTAGAACTATTCCTATATGAGCCAGATGTAATCACATGATGAGGTTTTACAAACACATATTCTCTAACTTTAGGCAAATAATAAGGAGTGACTGGTTTTGGCAAATCATTTTTCACATCAACTTGGGAGGCAAACCGTGGTTTTGAATATTTTGGTCGTTTAGATTGAAACGCATTCGGTTGTCTAACAACTGATTGGTTTCTGAGTGGTTGTAAAACCGGTTTCCCTAAGTTTGATGTTTTTGCAAACTTAGTATCCACGCTATTTTCTTTTAAGTTTCTTAATTCATTTTTTAATGCGGTATTCGTAAAAACATTTTCATGAATTTGAGCTTTAAAATAAGCATTTTCAACTGTCATACTATTTAGTTGGACAATGAGAGAGTCATTATGGTCTTTAGTCTGAACTCGTGTCTTTTTGATAGAATCATAAAGATCTTTGTAAGTCTGTTTCAAATGCTCATTTTCCTTATTTAACTCCTCATGTGTTGCAAGTAATTTAACCACACTATGTTCCAATTCGATGTTGATTGTTTCAAGTGCATCTTTTTCCATTTTTAATCTTTGATTTATTACTTGTTTCATTCAAAATTTGACCATGTTGCCCCTATTTAGATTTTGATATTTAAGTTCAAGATTAACACAATGTGCTTTCATTCTTAAAAAATCTTTTTGAAATTGGGCAATGGTCTTTTTGAGAGAAATATTTTCAGCCACGAGAGATTGGTATGACTGGTGAGCGAGTCATGGCGAGTCATGGCGTTTTTATGGCGTGACTTAAAGCGGCACAAAATATAAAAATATTTATAAATTTATATATTTATATCATATTACAAATATATTGAGTTTACAAAAAGTATCATACATAAGGAATAAAGTCAAGAAACTATCTTTGCATGTAATCTTTTTCATTTCTATATAAAAATACGATTTTTATAGAAATTGAATTCAAAAAAGCTTTCACGCATCACGTTTTATCGCGTCTTATCACGTTTTTTCACTCCTCAACTCACATCAAGCCTTAAGCTCAAGCCTTGGTCTATGACGTGGCGTGAAGGTCACGCATCGCGCCTTTGCGAGGTCTTTGCGGCGCCGTGGCGCGCCTTTTAGAACCATGCTAAATACTTCATACTAAAGTCTTCAAAGGAGTTGCCCATGAGTCGCAACATTTTTATTGATGTAAACCTCTAATCAAACATTAGTATTTAACTTCTACACAAATGACAAAGAAGATATAACATATCAAAATTGTCTTTGTTAGCAAAATTAAAGGACCTTTGTTGATCGACAATTCCTAATCCAGAATAGAGCTTGTGATTATTTAGAGGTCTCAAGTTTAATTCTTGCTATGTGCAAACAACTCTAAGTGGTCACACAACCTTCCATGAAAAAAGGAGGCTTTACCCAATGTGAGTCTGTGTGTTGGTGGGCTCAAATCCCGTGAACTAGTTAGTTTTACACCCTATGTACAGTTATCGTTATAAGAATGTTGATAAAATGATTTTTTCACGAACTTGAACTTTGGACACATTTAACCATATCTATATGTTTTATATGTAACTCTAGCTCGTAGGTTTGTGCTCTTTATGGGAAATTTTGCAATGAGCTAATGTATGTTTGAATATGAGTCGGTTCAAAATCATCTTTCAAAGTTCGATACTAATTAGAGCATGAAAAATAATGGTTTTAGTTTTGTCCCACAGTGGTGGGTTAATAGAAAATAAAGCCTTTTATATGTGAGACTAGGTAAAAGTAAAATAAGGTACTGTAGATTTCTCAACATATGGAAGGTGATGTTGAGCTAATTCATAAGCACTTTTTTGAAAATGCTTTTAATGTTCTTGTTGAAAAAATTCATACGATAAAAACATGCTTACAATTCTGTTGCACTTTTTTTGAACATGTCGAGATATTGCTTTTTATGTGCAAAATGTGAATAAAAGTTTAAAATTTTGAGATTTAATGACACTTTTTATGTGCAAAATGTGTCTTAAATTGCAAAGAATGTGTCCTCGCAATTTTTTTGTCACTAAAAATAGACTTTTAGGAGTACGTCTACCTACACTTAATAGGGTATATTTTCAATTGGTTAAACCGGTAACCAGTTGATCAGTTGATCAGAACGGAAAAAAAACAAGAATTGTTTGAAAAACCGATTTCATGTATGGTGATTTAGTTTTAAAAACTATAAATACCCAAAAAGTCAAAACTATAAATACCCAAAAAGTCAGCAATTTGTATAAGTTAACCGGGTTTGTGCCGGTTACTAGTATTGTAAATTTATGAATTTGCATATACTAACTAGCCAACAACATCATCTAGGATGACATGATGCAAGATTCAACTTATGTATCCCATGTCATCAAATATATAAACAAGAAAGAGTTGTTTTCTTTAGCTGATATGGGACTAAATACTTCATACAAAAGTTTTCAAAGAAGTTGCGCATGAGATGCAACATTTTTATTGATGTAAGCAAGATATATAGAAATAATTAGACATAAAGATAACAACATTTCATGCTATTGACGTACTACTTAAAATTGAAGATATAAGATCCCATAAGATTTTCATAAAACTACAAGTCATTCATTCAACCTCCTAATTAAGGGTTTACGACTCATTTATCGATAGAGATTATATGTGTACTTTCTTCATTTGCATCGTTTTAGATAGGAAACGCTAATGAAAGATAACGCGGTGTGCAAAACTTAGACACCAAATAATACTGCTAAGTATAGGTACCTTATGCTAAAAATGATTAACTTCTACACAAATGACGAAGATATAACATATCAATTCCTAATCCAGTAAAGAGCTTGTAGCTAAAGTGGTCACGCCAACCTTTCCTGAAGAAAAAGAAGACTTTACACGGTTTGAATATGTGTGCCAGTGGGCTCAAATCCTGTGAAGTAGTTAGTTTGGCACCGTATATAGTTTTCGTTAAAGAAGTGTTTATAAAATGATTTTTTCACAAACTTGAATTTTGGACACATTTAACCATATCTATATGTTTTATATGTAACCTTAGCTTGTAGGGTTGTGTTCTCTTTATGGGAAATTTTGCAATGAGCTTGTATGTTCAATATGAGCCGGTTCAAAATAATCTTTCAAAGTTCGATACTAACTAGAGAATAAAAAAATGGTTTTGGTTTTATTCCACAGGTGGGTTTATAAAACTTATAGCCTTTTATATGTGAGACATGGTAAAAGTAAAACAATGGGTGTTTGTGGATTTCTCAACATATGGTAGCTGATGTTGAGGTAAGGGCATTCACTATGGTTCATATTTATAAAGTTTTGTTTCATTTCATATTAACATTTTATAAACCTTTTTTTTTAACAGCAATTTTATTGAAACAAAACTAGCAAGAAGCTAGCAATTACAAAGTGACAAGATTCGGGTTTTTAACCCAATCGTACCAACTAAACGACGCATTACATCTATACCTACACCAATGAAAAGACATAGAAACTACATCATCAAAAAACAACGCCTGCGAAGGAGGTTTAGAATCAAAAATGAGCTTATTACGAAACGACCATAAGTGCCACCACATGACATAGAAAACACCTTCGAACATCTGTTTATGCATAGAAGAAATCCGCAGGTTCACAAGCCAATTATACCAATCTTCGTATGATTCGACCTCAACATAAGGAACATCCCACCAACGAGTGATCTTGCGAACAATTTGTCTAACCATGCAACAATAGAAGAACAAGTGTCTAGACGTCTCCACCCCATTATCACAAATAGCACACATAATGGAATCAATATCAATACCTCTGCGTGAAACATTAAACCTCGTTGGAAGAGAATCTGTCTTAACCTTCCAAGCATGAACATTCACCTTTATCGGCACATATTTTATCCACCGAGTTTTCGAGTCAACATCCGAAAGCGATTTATCATCAATAATCTTTCTAACCGACGCAACAGAAAAATCTCCCGAGCTCTCCAAGTCCCATTTCCATCTGTCAGACATAGGAATTAAAGAAACATCATGCACCAAAGCTGACAACTCGTTGAATTGATCCTGCTCAACTCCACCCCTCGGATTTCTTCGAAAAGAATATTCCAAACTAGGCTGCGCAAGTTTCGCACCCACCGTGATCAATTTGCAAGATTCAAGACTATAAATGCGCGGGAACCGATTCTTAAGAGTTTTACCATCAATCCAAATATCCTCCCAAAAAACAGTTTTATCACCATTCCCCAATTTAACATGCATACAATCAAGTAAGTTGATACCTTTAGTTTTCAACGCGTGAGTTTCCCTTACAATATCCAACCAGCAGGATTTAGCACCAGATTTAACGTGTCCTCCAACATTACCATCGTCCCCGTGAATCGCCTTAACGACCCGCACCCATAACAAAGTATTTTGCGTATAGAACCTCCATATCCATTTAAACATTAGACCTCTATTTAAAGCAAATAAACTTGAAACTCCCAGGCCCCCTTTTTCTTTAGACGCCAACACTTTTTTCCAATTAACCCATGAAGCTTTGTTACTGTTAATATCATGTCCCTTAAAAAATTTACTACGAATAGATTCTAAAGTACGCAACACACTCAAAGGGGCTCTATATATCGACATGTGGAAAATTGGTATCGATCCTAAAACCGACTTAAGTAACGTTAACCTACCTCCAATCGACAACGTTTTCATCTTCCATTTAGAAAGCCGATTCTTCACCCGATCTATCACCTCATTCCAAGCATGAACCCGAGACATAGACCCTCCCACTTTCGATCCAAGATACGTAAATGGAGTTTTGAGAATAAGACATCCAAGCTTCGACGCAGCACCTTTAACCTTGTCGCTATCCACATTAACACCCAAAATTTTACTCTTGCTCATATTAATCCTTAGACCAGAAGCCCGATAAAAACATTCAAGAACATGAATTAAAGTAGAAATATTACCATCACACCATTGTCCCATGAAAACCGCATCATCCGCGTAAAACAAGTGAGAAATACTCAACGAAGAGCTTAGCTTAATACCATTAAACATTCCATTGTCCACCACCCGTTGAAAAGATAAATGTAAACTTTCCATGATTAGGATGAACAAGAATGGAGATAACGGATCTCCTTGTTTGAGGCCTTTGTAGAATTGAAACTCCTCCGTTGGACTACCATTAATTAGGATCGAACCTCTCGAAGATCTAAGGCAGCTTTGAATCCACTTACACCATTTTTCGCCAAATCCAAACTTTTTTAGAATGTCATCTAAAAAATCCCATCGAACCGAATCATATGCTTTCTCAAAATCAACCTTAAAAATTAAAGATTGTTTCTTTTTTGTCTTGCTCCATTGTAAAATTTCATTAAGAATAAACGGGCCATCTAAAATCTGTCTTTCCGCGATGAAGGCTGATTGAACCTCATTAACAATATCTCCCAAAACACCAACAAGACGATTCGCCAATATTTTTGCAATGATTTTATATAAACTTCCAATAAGACTAATAGGTCTAAAATCTTTTACCATGTTCGCATCCGGAATTTTTGGAATTAAAGCTATGAAAGACGAATTGCAACCTTTGGGGATATTACCATATGTGAAGAAATACTTAACAGCATCATACACGTCATTTTCAATAATCTTCCAGAATCGACGATAGAAGCCAAAAGTGAATCCATCCGGGCCGGGGGATTTATCGGTTCCGCAATCCCAAACTGCCCTCTTGATCTCCACATTAGACACTTCACTCTCCAACTCATTCTGTTGATCATAAGTTAGAGTTTTCGGATATCTCATATTAATAGTCGCCCGGCTAGCATCGGGCTTATCAAATCTACTACTGAAGTGTTGAAAGAATTCACCCTTTACCGCCTTCGGACTTTCAATCCAATTCCCATCAACCATAATGCCTCGAATATTAAGAATACTCCGTTTTTTATTCAACACGCCATGAAAGAAACTAGTATTTTCGTCCCCTTCGATAGACCATTTAACCTTTGCTTTTTGAGCCATTTCTGAAGAATGGATTTTGTCAAACTTTTGAATATTATTGACAACCTCCGTTCTTTTGTTAACAATCTCCTCATTACCATCACCTCTATCAATAATCGCCTCCAAAGCCTCTAGCTCCTCTTTGTATTTGGCTTTAACGTTTTTCACACTTAACATATTTGATTTATTCCATTCCCGAATCTTCGCTTTAAGGAACTTCAACTTCATCATCATATTTAACATCGCATTAGTCTTATCACACGGGCCTTCCCTCCAAGCGTCTTCCACTACTTTATTAAAACCTTCCATCTCATTCCAGTAATGAAAATATCTAAACGGAGTCGGACCGTAATCAAAAGAAGCTTCACGAAGTAATATAGGTCTATGATCCGAAAGGTATCTCTCCAACGTGATAGCATTAATGTTCGGACATGAGTATATTAAGTTTTCAGAAACAAGAAATCTATCTAGTTTACTCATCTTAGACGCGGATTTATGACACCACGTAAACGCACTACCACCTAAAGGAACCTCTTCCAAACCCGCATTTGTGATGAACGAATTGAACACATTAGCACCTTGAACATTAAACACCGACCCGAATCTGTCCGACTTATAACGCACCTCATTGAAATCGCCCATAATAACCACCTCCCCTTTCCATTTGCCAATCTCATAAGTCAGATAATCCCATAGCATCTGTTTGTCTCTACAATCATGAGGGGCGTAAACCGCAATGATGAGAAGGTCATTACCAGTTAGACACCACACACCCCGAATCATAACAAAATAGTCATTAACAGTGGCATTTCTTTTACGAAACGAATTGGGATCCCACACACATAAAATACCTCCCGAATTGCCGACAGAATCACTATGAACATAATCAAAAGCAAAATTCCCCCAACACATCTTTACGCTAAATAACTCCATATTTTCCATCTTAGTTTCTTGCAGAGCCATAAAATTCACCTTATTTTTAACACATAACTCCTTTACCCAATCTTTTTTAGCCTTTTGGGCAAGGCCTTGAATATTCAAGGACAAAAAATTCATCGATTCACCTCCTTCACTCCTTGTGATTCAATTATCTCTGTCATATTCGACATACACCCGTCCATCTTGTATCCCATAACTTGTCCTACTTTCACCAGTTCATCCATCAAATTCAGAATTGATCCACCTGTACGAGGTACTCCAGATTTTTTAAAATAACATTAGCACACCGAACTTGATACATCTTCCTTTGAATTCTTGTTAACACAATTACCATGACCATCCTTGTTTGCCTCTTCCGCCTTATGATCACTCAAATTGACAAAGTTAACGCTTTTGGATTCCTCCGCATACATACCAATCTCTTCAGAACCCTCTTTTGGTGTGAAACCAGGAGGATACTTCATAGTTTGTTCCGAATTAATTTCATTCTCAGTGGTGTCTTTTTTCTTCTTAAGCAACTTGTATATATTAAATGGATCCTCCGAATTCTTTTCCTGCTTATCCTTATGTTCCTCATCCAAATTATTTTCTTTCTTTCCACTCTTCTCAAATAATGTTTCCCGGGCCTCCTCTACATCACTATCACCGCCATAAATACCCGTATCATGAACTTTAAATTCACCCTCCTTAGAGTCAACATCACTCTGTTCTTCATCATCGTTTTCTTCCATGAAGTCAGGAACCCATCCTGGAGTTTCTTTGGCACGAATCCAAGAAGTCTTACCACGAAAAATAATTTTAAACTCCTCAAAAATGTTCTTTTCTGTTTTCGTGTAGATACATAATCTCTTCGAATGAAAACACATCTCCTCCTGATCGTCAATATCTAATAACTCTCCCCACTTAGTCGCAATTCGTTTGAAGGTGTTATCCGTCCACAACTTAAACGGGATACCTTCAACCTCCACCCAAGCAATTCTTCCTTCATTAGTAAATTCCATCGTGGCTTGTTTCAGTTGAGAAAACCATGACCCAATACTCACATTGTCTTGGAATAGCTTCATAGAATCCTCTGAACCAAATTCCAATAAGACCCATAGCTCTCCCATGTACTGGATTTTTATATCAACAAATCCTTCATTACTCACTGCCTTCCTGAGATTAGCTAATGAAACGAATTGTTTCACCCTTCCAAGCAAGGATTTAGACAGGTCCTTTGACAACAGGCATTCATCGTTCAATACCAACGCAGGAGGCACTTCACTCTCCCTAATTCCGGATTTATTTTGACCTTTCACCACATGTACGTACGAATTACCCCCTCCATTAAAACCACTGTGTTCCTTAAAAACATATGAATTGCTGCTCTTACCTCCACCATCTTTTTTTGGTATAACATTTTTTTCTTTCAGAGGAGGTCTATGAAACCTAGCAATATTTGCGTGTAACTTAAAACGATCAATCCATACCGTACATAGGTTATTCACCAATCTCTCTTCATTGAAGACGTTAATGAAGCGAACAAATCCAAACCTCCTTCCATTTTTCGACCTCTTGGTAGGAATAAAGGTATCCACAACATGGCCGTACTGTTTGCATGATTGAAACAATTCCTTCGCTGAACACGACTCTGGGAAATTCGTGATAAATACTGACGTAGAAATCTTAGCCACATCATCCTCCTTTGTTCTGAAACTGCCCATAATAAGAAACAACAACGATCTCCTTGAAAATAAAGTTTATTGATAAAAAAACCACACGCACCCTTGGTGGTTTTTCTGTGGTGCGGTGGTGGATCGGTGGGTGGATCGGTGTGGATCGGTGGGTGGATCGGTGGATCGGTGGGTGGATCGGTGTGGATCGGTGGGTGGATCGGAATCTCGCTGGATCGGTGGGTGGCGGTGATCTGTGATGATGAATGAAACGTTCCTTTAGTGCTATTCTTGGACGTGCTTATTCAAGCTTTACACAACATTATATCTTCTTCAACACTCAATGGTTCATTGGATTGTTTATATGTCTTCTAGGATTGTTGACGTCTTTTTTATGTCTTCTTTTTTACGGGCGTCACATCTTTAACGGGAGAGTCATCTTGAATGGGTATGGATGGACCACATGAACCTTGAGCCGGAGAATAAGCTTGACTACCCAAAAATGGATTCAAATCGTCATCGAGATCAAAACCCTGAAATAAAATACATGTAATACCCTTTTTAAATTACTCTATATTTATTTATTTATTTTTATTATAAAACCATGAAATAAAAAACCATGAAAGAAATATACTTGTTTGATAAGTCAAAAGTAGTAAAACAAAAAAAATACGAAACATAACACTGTCTTGTCCTGTAAATAAAGCGAGTAAAACTACCGAAAAAACATGCGAAACAAGTATAAAGTTTGACAAGTCAAAAATTGTAAAATGCAAAAAATACAAAACTAAAAAGCATCAAAAAAACTCTCTTTTCCTATCAATAAACCGTAATAAAAAGAATATTGGTCGAAGAAAATGGATAGGGGTACCTTTCTAGCTCTTTATTGTAAAAAACTTTTTTTTTTCATTTGCGCGTGCTTCACACTTCTAATTGAGTGTTTGTTATTATAATTTTAACTAGCTCATGGTTTTATAGTTATTAACCCAAATAATATAATTTTTTATTATTTTTATTTATAGTATTTTATGTCTTTGACAAACTTTATATTTTTTTATTTTATGCTTTTAGTTTCTCAATTTTATAATAAAAAAAATTATATAAAAAAAAATACTAAACTCACTTTAAAGGTATGTATCACTTGTCTTCTGAAATAATAATTTGATAGTTTTGCTATGCAACCTAGCTAAATGAATATTTTTAATTTAATCTCTTTTGTCAGTTCCCAACAATCACTAAAGTCCTCTCCATTTGCACGCTCTTCACTTTAACATTACACCTTAACTATGTTACACACACATAGAAAAGTTTTGTTTATAGTGAGGATTGTACCCCTTACTCCCTTAGTATTTCCAAAAACACCCATTATAAATATCACATTTGGTGACTAATACACTGTCGTTTTGACAGTGGGCCAGGTGCTACAGTATCGGGCTCTCATTTTGGGTCAGCCCGATTTTAGTTTTTTTTTTTTTTTTTTTTAATTTATGCACAAAGTAGGAGGGAAAAAAAATTACAAAAGTTCTGATTTATTCAGATAAAAATAATACCCGCGAAAACATCTTCGATACCTAATAACTTTAAAATAATCGATATTCACAATCGTACAACCCATTATATTAAAAAAAACTCATATAACAAAAAAAAACAACACTTTAAACATGAGGCTCAACACATAAGCCATATAAAAAAAATTATTACTAATATACACATTTGTCGACAAACTAGACCTTAAAATTCTGTCATAAAAATGGTGGTGGTGGTTGGGACCAAATATTTGGCCATAAGGATAAAATAAAACTAGCCCAAAATTAGCCTGAAATCTGGCCAAAAGTAAAAAAAATACAATCGGTTCTCTCAATTTTTAACTATTTACGGATTTTCTTACAAAAAATCCCGTATAAAAAATTAACGAAAAATCAATACCTAGTCAAGTTTTTATTGGTCACAACTTTTTTACATTCAATCGGTCACATATAAGAAGATATCGATCAGGTCCAAAAAAAAAATTCGGGAAAAAATTAACCCGTCCCAACGCAAAAAAAAATTCCCGAATCATACAAAAAAAGGAAATATCCTGGAAAAAATTATCCAAAAATAGCCTAAAATCTGGCCCAAAGTAAAAAAAAATACAAAACGGACCCTCACCTTTTAACTATTTACGATTTTCTTACACAAAAATTCCCGTAAAAAAATTTACAAAAACATTTGTTGACTAATACACTGTCGTTTTGACAGTGGGCCAGGTGCTACAGTATCGGGCACTCATTTTGGGCCAACCCGATTTTAATTTTTTTTTTTTTAAATTTATGCACAAAGTAAGAGGGAAAAAAAATATTACAAAAGTTCCGATTTATTCAGATAAAAAAAATACCCGCGGAAACATCTTCGATGCCTAATAACTTTAAAATAATCGATATGGTCACAAACGTACAACCCATTATATTAAAAAAAAACCATATAACAAAAAAAACAACACTTTAAACATGAGGCCTAACACATAAGCCATATAAAAAAAATTATTACTAATATACACATTTGTCGACAAACTAGCCATAAATTCGCATAATTATAATATGTTGGCCCAAAATCTGGCCCAAAGGTAAAAAAAAAAACTATAAGTTTTTCGTTAGCCAAAATTTAGCCTGAAATCTGGCCAAAAAGTAAAAAAATACAAAACGGTTTCCTCAACTTTTAACTATTTACGATTTTCTTACAAAAAAATCCTGTAAAAATTTAACAA
The DNA here is from genome assembly GCA_026074375.1 of Tanacetum coccineum. Taxonomy (NCBI): domain Eukaryota; kingdom Viridiplantae; phylum Streptophyta; class Magnoliopsida; order Asterales; family Asteraceae; genus Tanacetum; species Tanacetum coccineum. Next base: position 5,549 of record BQNB010027470.1, on the reverse strand, counting down.
AAAAATTTACGTTCAATGTTTTTATTGTTTCACAACTTTTTAAATTCATCGGCCCAAATCTAAAAAGATTATCGAAACCGTCCCAAAAAAAGAAAATATTCGGGAAAAAATTAACCCGTCCCAACGCAAAAAATTTTTTCCCGAATCATACAAAAAAAGGAAATATCCGGGAAAAAATTAGCCAAAAATAGCCTAAAATCTGGCCCAAAGTAAAAAAAAATACAAAACGGACCCTCACCTTTTAACTATTTACGATTTTCTTACACAAAAATTCCCGTAAAAAAATTTACAAAACCGTCCCAAAAAAAGAAAATATTAGCCCGTCCCAACGCAAATTTTTTTTCCTCGAATCATACAAAAAAAGAAAATATTAAAAATTAGCCCCGCCATAACGCATCGCCAAAAAAAACCCCGAAACGTAAAAAAAATTATTCGGAAAAAAATTAGCCCCGCCGCAACGCGCGGGTTCTTTTGCTTGTTTGCACACGTAGGGTTTGTAGATAGGTTTAGGATTAGGATTTGAATTTGTATTAGGATTTGAATTTAAATTTGATTGAGAGAAATGTCAATGTTCTTTGTTTTATATTGGGGTTTAAAAATAATATTTTTAACACTATTTTAAGATTTAAATGAAAATTAAAATTATAAAATAGTACTCCGTAATGTAGTATAAGCCAATTAAGTCAAAACAGCGTGTGGCTATATACACGTCGCAAAATTTTAAATTATTAAAAACACTCACTTGTTCAAACAACTAAGCAAATCCGAACCAACCGAGTGGGTTTTACAAATGGAAGATATTAGACATTATATATATAATCAATAGAGAAGGGTTGACTTACTGTTCATCGAAGCACTGTAGCTACAGTGCTACAGTGCTGGGCCAGAAAATTTAGCCCAAAAATTTGGGCCGGCCCAATTAGTTTTTTTTTTTTTTTAAATTGTTGGCACAAAATAGGGAGGAAAAAAATGTTACAAAAGTACCGACGCATTCAGATAAAAAAATACCCGCGGTAACATTTCCGAATTTACTTAAACAGTGTCATTTTACACCATGAGACCAAAAAAATAAATTCGCAAAAAAATAAAAAATAATAAAATAAATCATTTGAGAAGGGTTGACTTACTATTCATTTTAAGCACCGTAGCTACAGTGCTGGGCCAAAAAATTTAGCCCAAAAATTTGGGCCGGCCCAATTAGTTTTTTTTTTTTTTTTTTTTAAATTTGTTGGCACAAAATAGGGAGGAAAAAAATGTTACAAAAGTACCGACGCATTCAGATAAAAAAATACCCGCGGTAACATTTCCGAATTGACTTAAACAGTGTCATTTTACACCATGAGACCAAAAAAATAAATTCGCAAAAAAAATAAAAAATAATAAAATAATAAAAAAATAAAATTTTAACGCCACGCAACAACGCGTAAAACCATAAAAAAAACTACTAAACACGATACTGAAAAAGTAAACCCGCACTATTAAATATGAGACCGACAAAATAAACTCGCACAAAATTAAAGGAAAAAAAAAGAATTAATGACACGCAACAACGCGCGAAAAATTAACGCACCGCAGTAACGTGCAGGAAAAAATAAACTTACACTATTAAACATAAAAAAACGCGCGAAAAAATAAATAAATAAATTTAACGCCCTGCAACAACGCGCGAAAAATTAACGTCCGCAGCAACGCGCGGATATCTTTGCTTGTTTATTATATATTTGTCGTAAGATAGCTAGCTGCCTACTAAAAAAGGAGTGCATTTTTTTAATTTGAATAATTTGTGTACAATAATAATTATGCGGTAACAATAAGCCATACTTAAATGTTTTTTAAATTATTGGCCAAATTATTTAATATTATTTTATTAAAAAAAATATGATCAACAACATTTGCATTGTTATCTGCTGATCCTTTCTTTTGTCACACGCACAACAATAAAAAAAAGAGCTAATTCTCTTTTTGCCCCAGAAGATTTTGGTGTATGCACCTTTTACCTTAAAAAAAATCTTCCTCAAATGCCCCGGAGCGACTTAATTAAAAATTATTAAAAATACAAAAAAGTACAATTTTAAAGTACAAAAAATATTTTTTTGTTGTAATTTTTACTAATTTTTAAGAGTCGCTCTCCGGTCGCTCTGGACAATTTGAGAACACATTATTTTTTGAGGCAAAGATAAAAAAATAATAAAAGATGCATACACCAAAAATCTTGTGAGGCAAACATAGAAAATAACTCTAAAAGCGCACGACTTTGCACGTGTGATGGTTTCCGACCATAGTTCTCTCCTCAAACCCATAAAGTTAAATAATTTATTCCCCAAGACACCCTATACTTTGGATTAATCCTAGTGAGACCCCTCTTACTTTTTTTGGGTTCAATTTCACTTTCACAAATTAAATGACGATTTTGGGATGGACCGAAAAGTTATAGGCCACGTCGAGACCAATATGTGTGACAACATAGTGAAATCCTGTTCATGGATAGACTAAAAACTGCGTTCACCAAGTACTTGTTGAGAAACACTTTACATCACAATGAACCGTTAGAATGGTTAGAATATAAGTTTTTTTGGTAGTATAATGTGTTTTTGTTTATCGTACCACACATAAAATCGTTAGAACCGTTAGATTGAATTTTTTTTGGTAGTAAGGCTTTTTTGTATCCATTGTTGTGTGAGCAACTCCGTAACAATAGTTATGGGTTCAAGTCCTCATTATAAGATGTGAACTAGATTTTGTTGTGTATATCGTAAGATAATTAGTTGTCGTTAAAAAATCACTCATTACATTATCGATCATCATCTCAAATATAAAACATTTGACCATAAATCGAGTACCGAATTCGAAAATCAAACATCAAATGGTTACCTAGACCAAAAGCTAAATAAAGGCATGATTCAAACATATACGGCTACCAATTGAATGTTGAAATTAAAAAAACCTATATTTTTGTAATCCCTCATCTCATTGCGTATGTGTTCAACTATTTTTAGTTCAATACATCACATATATTGACATTATATGTTTTTGACTTTTGTCATCAATTCGACATTTTGACTCAAAAAGAGCAACGTAGCATAGTTATAGTACAATCGCTACACGTATAATGAAAAGATACGATCGATTCCAATCACGCCATTGAATTTACTATATTATATTAAATATCAATAAAGTTTTCGATTGTTTTAATAAATATTGAAAAGGAAAAAAAAACAAAAAATCGAATTTGACCCATGAACTTCAGTTTTCAAATCAATTTCTCAAAAAGGTCACGGCTCACAACCTAGGGGATACTTTGGAGTCATTTTGATGTTCACTAGTTATACATAAATCTATATCGTTACAACAACATAAAAAATGTCCATTATTCTTTCAAACTTTGCCCTAACCAAAATAACACGAAAAGAAAAAAAATTCCAAACATTCCACAATGAAACGCTATATTAGAAATACAAACTATACATACCATGATGCTATAATAATAGGGGTTGAATAAATGATTCTTGTTAGGTTGATACAATTCAAGTCGAGCCGGCTTACACATTACGTGAATATGATTTATTTAGAATAGTTGAGAGGTTAAAAATGTGTATAAATCATCGTAACTTTGATAATAATAATAATAATAATAATAATAATAATAATAATAACAATAATAATAATTGTTAGTACAAAAAGTGTAATGGGGTATAAGATGGATTTGGGATGCTTATTGGATTGGGCTAATAGGTTACTGATGGGTTGGATCTTGTACTAAACCAAGTAATGAGACGATTTTCTACACAAATGAAAGTAAATCGTTAGTCTTACCGTGGGGACGGACCCAACGATTAAGCTCCGGCGTGAGAGTAAGAAACCATGTTGTTAGAGATGTCAGAGTATATGTGTAAATATGAGTCAGAAAATCATACATTTTTGGAATGTCAGAGACCCCCTTTTATAAGTGAGCCAAATACTAGGTTTTCCTAGTATTTCGCTTATGATTGTTAGTGGCCAGAGTGGGACCCTTGTCGGGCAAGGATCCGCTTGTAATCGTGGTTGCGGACACAGACCGCCTTCTGCATGTGTGTTGCGGAAGTATCTTATCTGCGTGCGTCTTGAAACATCTGGGCCGCAACCAGCTTATCTTTGGGCTTAGTGACAGCTCGTATGTTTTGTCGTGTTGGGCCTGGACCCAAATGTGTATAGTACGAATTAAACCCGATAAGCCTGTTATTCGTACTATACGTCATCAAGTCCCCCCAGTCTAGTTCGTTTATTGCGTGCGGCGTTGCTTGTTGTGCGCAGTAAATGTTACTAGACTAAGGTTTCACGACAGTTCCGCTTCTTTCGCGGCTATTTTCTTCTCCATGACGTTTCCTTGTACCTGTTAGGTGAAACGTGTGAGACGTGGACTCCTCTTGGCCTTTCGTCTTTAGACTGATTTGACTTTGTGGTCCACTTGTCTAACTGTCATCACTATTTTTTACTTTCAATCCTATCCGTTGACTCGGACGTCATGGACACGTGTATCCATCTGAGATTAATTTGAATTAAATATACCATGGGTATAAATACCTTATTCAGTTTTCACTGTTTCCTTTTCCTCTTCTCCCTCCATTATCGCCATTGTTAATAATTCTTCGAGCTTTTAACTGTTTCCTCTGTGTTGTGCCCTTCTTCGAAGAACTTTTAGACTTTCAGGTTAGGTTTTGATCCTTTCTTATTTTTTACCATGAGCAATATTACAGATATTAAGTCCGTTCTTACTCATAAAGGTCTTGACATCTTTTGTCATAAGTTTCATATTCCCGAGGATGTTCATCCGCAATTGCCTAGTCCTAACCAAACGATACATGAAATGCTCGTTGAGAAGATTGGTATTTATACCAGATTCTTTGAGTATGCCAACTTCCGATTACCTCTTTCCACTTTCCTTGTTAATGTGCTTAGGCATTTTCGCATCAATCTGTCCCAACTTTCTGTTATTGCGGCAGCCAAAGTTTCTCACTTCGAGATCTTATGTCGTGTGCATAGTATCGAACCAGCGGTTGGGTTGTTTCGTTGTTTCTACGTAAATTCTAAAAACAAGGGGTAGATGACTTTTAGTAAACGTTCCGATAGTGACGTCGTATGTTATACCAAACCACTAGACTCACTTAAACACTGGAATGACCACTTCTTCTGGGTCGACTCCTTTGCTTGTCTGGCTTCCTTTCCGTGGCATACCGATAAAAACGTCTCTAGAGACCCTTTTCCAAAGTCAACTGAGTTTAACGTGGACGATTATGCTGTCCTTGTTGCACATCCGGCTCCGTTCCGGAAGTTTCTGGAGCCCTTCCTTTGTTTGGTTGGAATGAGTGGTTACTATACTCTAGATGAGGATACTTATCTGAATTTTCTTCATGACGACGAAATGGGTGGGTGTTTGTCGTTATACCAATCTGTAACACCCCCAAAAATGGGTCGCAGAGGAAATATGTCCGGGAGCGTTACTTCATAATACAACAGCACAAGATACAAGAGAACGACCTCTAATGTGTCGTTTGAAAAGTAATCTCGTTGAT
>BQNB010027469.1:34142-57608 GCA_026074375.1 Tanacetum coccineum | reverse complement strand
AAATAATATTAAGATATTGACTTGACATGTTATGATGTTTGCTTAACATATATGAAGATAGGATTGTCATAGGTAGGTTACATGAGCTCGTTAACTTTAGTTATGCAAGTAATGTAATAAAGCAAAAAAATTTCCTCAAAAAGGTGGTTCATATGTAATAGATAGATAGTACATTGCATCTAACTTAATAGATAGATATTTACATTGATGAAAATTTTGGGTTGTTATATATGTATTTATTTTTTAGTTTTAGTTTTTTTATAGGTTTATTATTATTATTTTCTATTACTACTATTATTATTATACTTAACTTGATTTAAGATTCCTTAATGATACGGTTCAAGTGGGAATGATCCACTCTTAAACATTTATGGTATGGTATTTTTGGTATATACTCACGGAATGGATATTCTTTTGTTTTGATCATGTGATAACCCTTTTTTGTTGTCTTAATAGGTTTATCTTTTTCGATTTTATTGTTAACGATAATAGGAGGTGGTGGATCTTTTTGAATTTTCGGAGGATCATCAGACTTTCCACTCCCGGTGAATATGGCTTCACTTGCTCGGTGTGAGCTTGAGGAGGAGGTGGTTGTTTGGTCCTATCGGTTTGTTCAAAAGAGACATTTTGAGATTCCGACCACTTATTAATTTTTCTTTCCATATTTTTAATTTTAGTTTGGAAATTATTTTCGTTTTTCTTTATTTTTAAAATCATATCATTAACGTTGTTCTTGAAAAACATATTTATAACTCTTTGACCATCCAGGAATTTGGTGATTGATTTTTCAAGATCAGTTTTAGATTGAGGTTCTTGGTTGACGGTTTTAGACTTTTTGTTGGGTAAAACCCCGGTGGTTTTACCATCGTCTCGATCAAAAAGTTTATCATGAACGGTTCTCATGCTACGGATACATCTTTTGAAATCTTCGAGATCATTTTTCACATCATTGTTTAATTTTGTAAGCAATTTCTCAGAATCATTAGGGTCATGATGGGATTGATGAGAATACGAATCATGAGAATTTCGGTTTTGATAACCTTCAGATTGGATGTAATTCACTTCATGACGTTCACACATCGGCGTGTCATCGTTCATGCTGTTTTCTGAAGCGTGGGTATCTCTGCGGTTGTTATATTTCTTACGCATCTCATGCATCTCTTCTTTTAAGCTCTGGAATTGAGAATCCATTTTTATAGTTAGAGCTTCCAATTTTTCCATTAAGCGAGAATTATTACTATTACTTCCATCGGCGAAAGCAACAAATTTTTGATGATGTTTAATTTTAGATTCAAGTGACCAATCAAGTTTAAAAAGGACTTTGTCAGCAAGAAATTGAAAAGCTTGATTTGGACTTTTGTAGAGGAAGATTCCTCCCGCAGTTTCATCCAAGATTCCTTGAGTGGATTTGTCTAGACCGTGCTAGAATATTTGAATAATAGCTCGTTTGGTTAGACCGTGCTCATGGTATTTTTGAAGCATGTTCTTCAGTTATAACCAGGCTTTGGTTAGACTTTCACATACGTTTTGAGAGAAATTTTTGATTTCAAGTAAAAGACGGTTAAATAACGAAGATGGAAAGAATCCGCTTATAAAAGCTCCTCTCATTTGATCCCAAGATGTTATAGATTCTTCATTAAGTTTGTTAAACCAGATTTTAGCTTTATTGGACAAGGATAGTGGAAACATCAAAAGCTTGACAGCTTCACTTTGATTTCACCATATTTGAACATGTTGCAGATTGCGAGAAATTCACGGATGTCGTCATGCGAATCGGCCCGCAAAATACCATCGAATTTACTTTCCTGAATCATTTTCAAGTGGGTACTGTTGATAACAACGTTGTCATCAACATTGGGTTGAATAATGGCAGAATTAGGAGTCGGTGCTACAATCTTAGCATTTTCCCACATAGGTTGATCATCGGGATCGAGGATAATTATTTCTTGGAGTGGTATATTTGGTTGGGGTTCGACATCCTCTTCAGGTATATTTATGATGACAAATTCATTAACGATAGGATGTTCGGTGAAAGATTTGTGTGATTCGATCTGAATGAATTCTTTTTGGATAATTTTAAATTTACAAGACCTTTTTATTAAATTTTTATTTAATTTATATATTAGACTTACTAGTTGTTTTCCAAAAGATATGGGATTTATACATACGTTAAGCATTTTGCAAAAAAATATTTTTATATATATAATTAAGGCTAATAGGATAATATTCAAAATAAAATAAATTATTTTCATATATTTTTTTTATAATTTTTTATTTTTATAGATGTGTATATATATATATAGATATATTTTAATTTAATTATATATAGCAAATAAGGATAAATAAATAAAAGATCAGATAGATAAAGTGCGGCGTACTTTAGGAAAAGTGCGCCGGCTTTTCCAAAATTTTTGTGTTTTTTTGTTTTTTTTCGAATAAATTAAATATGAACAAATTTACAAGGCAATATAATCAGATGAATATAAATCCTGACAAAAGCAGTTTTGGTTTTGGTTTTTTTGAAATAAGATTCTGTTTGTGAAAATTTGCAGAAAGTGTGACGTACTTTCTGGGTTTTCAGGAAAACCGGCGCACAAATATAATGTGCGCTTACTTCCGGAAAAAAAAAAAACCAAACCACACCAAAAACTTTTTTGGTTCAGTTTGCCAGAAAACTGTACGGTGAGTTTGCAAATTTTGCAAAACAGTAAATAACTTGTTGAAAAACAAAATAGCACCAAAAATAAGCAACAAACTGATAATAACTTAAACGATTCCCCGGCAGCGGCGCAAAAAACTTGATGTGTGTTTTTCAAGCTTTAAATTTATAATAACTAGAAATGTCGATTTTTACTAAAAACACAACACTCGGGGAAGTATACCCTATCGAGTGTAATATAGTATTAGGTAAGTCCAGGTCGTTCCATGAGAATTGAAGTTTTCATAGTTTGTAATTAAGGTGCTAAGGTTAATAAGATTGTCACGGATCAAATTAATCAAATCTTGCATACATCAAATATTATAAAGAAAGCGATTAAAAGATGATTCAAGCAAATGATTAAGGTATGTTTGTTTAGGCAATGATCACTAAGTCAATGAAGTGTTTAGGACAGTGTTTATTAATAAATATTTCACAAGTTACAAATCCTTTTGGCCTTTAAATATAACGAGTGATTATATCGATTAATAACAACAAATCCTTTTGGCCTTTATAAGTTATTATAACAAATATAATAAGGGAATGATTAAACACATATATAAAGAGTCCTTTCGGCCTATATTCTTATATAAAATATATGTTTTACCATATTAATAAACAAGTATCCAAACACATCATATCAAAGATCAAATTATGCCCAAACAAACATTAAGCGACTATTTCATAATCAAAGAAGTAACAAAACACATAACATTCATCATGAATTCAGTAAAGATTATATTCAAAAGATAAACAAGATTTATACCAACTTCAAGAGTAAATTTTTGATGATTTCACAAATTTTACCAACGAAAACTCTATTATATTCAAAGTAAACCCATAAACCTTGAACAATTCTGTCACAATCGCTTATAGATTCAAAATAACACTTCAATTATGCTTCTTTGATGGTTTAAAATCTGGAAATTTATGGTGGAGAGTGGTGGTAGTCGATGGTGGTTTGAAGGGGTGTTTAGATCCTTGGTTAGTCAAGCCAAGATCATAAAAAATCCCTATTTTAAGTGTTCTAAATGAACTAGAATGATTTGTGTGAGAGTGTGTGAAATAAGAGAGCCAAGGAGGGTATTTATAGACTTTTCAGGGGCCAAAAACCGCCGCACTTTTTATTTTGTGCGCCGCACTTCAAGTGTTAATGTTGTCTTTATTTAATTGCATTTAATTCTTCCACCGCCTCAAAAGTGCGCCGCACTTTGGGCCTCAAAAGTGCGCCGCACTTTGGGTAAAACTGCCACACTTTGGGCAATTTTAGCACTTAGCCTTTTTCAAGGTTGTAGATAATTGAATTCTCTTTGTGTGGCCGCTTGAACCAACTAAAACGGAGTTCGTATGACCAAGTTATGGCCAAAACAATGGACAGGTGTTGGGAAGCATTCAACTTGAGCTTACTTCTTCGTTTAAACTTCAATTCTTCGTGTAATCCTTCGTATTCTTCCACGACATGTACCTAGAACATATTAAAGCAGATATACTTGATTAAGTACCGAAAGTTCACGAGAAATGATCAAATATATATAAATAACGCCGCCGAAAACATGTATAATTAAGGCGTTATCAGGATTGCTTACTAAGACTGTAGCTTATAAGGAACTGGTTAGGATTGCTTACTAATGCCTTCTTATAAGGGATTTTTTTCAAATATTGTGTTTTCTTGGTTAGCAATCCTAAACATCTGCTATTCCAAACTGCCCCTATAAGCAACTTTAGTAAGCAATTCCAAACAAGCCCTAATCGAAATGTAACACTTTACAAACTCAATCAGTTGATGTAAATTCATAACTAAATCAGTCATGCATATAGAACATTATTTCATCTTATTAGAGCACTATCCCTTTGGCATTATAAAACCTCAAAAGGGTATATATTATTGTAATTGTAATTGTGTTTTGTACATTGGAGTGTATTTTGTATTTATACTCATACCATAGTTATGACTATGCTCAACCTATCATAACCTAATAAGTAGGACCCATCTATTACAATTGGCCTGGGATAACTATCGCAGGGAAAATATAGTCATCCGTCAAAACAAACTAACCCCCCCCTCACCATATCCACACCCACTACCCCCAGCCCCTCGTCTCCCCGCCCTATGCCCACCCACACACCCCCCCAATTCGTTCGAAAAGTCTTCTTCCCCCCCCCCCGCACACCACACCCACCCCCCCCCCCCCGATCCCGTTTCTTTACATATTTACTAGATCATCATATAGTCTTGTTTAACACACCCCGCAGCTCAAGCTACTGAACAACAACTGTTAGCTTGGATCTTAGAAAGAAGCATCGAGGAGTGGTAATGCATTTGTAAAGATATCTGTAATTTAAGCATGTGCTAGATATATGTTGAATCTTACGATCTCCTTGAGGCAACCTTTTCACTCAAATAGAGCCCGCATAAGTCTATTTCCACATGTTTTGTGTTTTTATAAGCACTACGCGCACGAAGAAGAAAGATGAGGTTAGCTGACAAGTAATGTCTACATAAGATTGGCACCCCCCCTTGTTCTCGCGGACGTATCGATCAAATTGACTTGGGCGGCCGATACCAAGTCAATTGAAGAAGAGTCATGTTGTGAATATAGTCAGATGGTCAGCTCTCACACTAATGGCGTGATCAAAGCAAGGGCTTTGTATTCTGATTCGGGCTCCCCCACCAACTATCCCCCCCACCCCCCACCCCTTCCTAATCCAAACTCTAGCCTATATCCCTCGCCCCCCACTCAGCGCCAACCCTCCAGCCCTCCCCACACCACAATTAATGTCACCCCCCAATATCCCCCCCTGTGATCCCTCACCTGTCACTACTCAATGATTCTTAATGCGACTGTCTTGTATACCCCAACCACCCACAAACCCCCACACAACATCTCTCACATACCCACATATCACCCACCTCCATATCCCACTCCATCCCCCCCAACAACCCAAACCTTTGTAGTTTGTTAAAACAACCCCCCACACAATCATTACCGTGATTCAAAAGACCCTTAATGTAGGCTACAGAAATAGCCCCCAACAATTCAAAACCCACCCACCTACCCCCCCCCCCACCCCCCCCCCCACACCCAAGGTACGACCCATCTATACAATTGGACTGGCTCATCTAGTTTGTTCTAACACACCCCCGCAAGCTAAGGACGAACAACAACCTGTAGCTTGGATCTTAGAAAGAAGAATCGAGGAGTTGGTAATGCATTTGTAAAGATATCTGTAATTTAATCATGTGTAGATATATGTTGAACTCGAAGATCTCCTTGAGCAACCTTTTCCTAAATAAAGTGATAGTCTATTTCCACATGTTTTGTACGCGCACGAAAGATGAGGTTAGCTGACAAGTATGTTACACTAAGATTGTCACACCATAGTATAGGAGTTGAAAATGAACGGATACCAAGCTCATGAAGAAGAGCTTAAAGTCATGTAAGCTCAACAATGGTGTCAGCAAGGGCTTTGTATTCAGCTTCTGTAAAGGAACGTGAAATCGTATGTTGTTTACGAGCAGTCCAAGATATAAGGTTTGAACCAAGATATATAGAAAATCCCCTCGTAGACCGTCGATCGTCTGAATCCCCTGCCCAGTCAACATCTGAGAAAGCTTCAAGAGAAGTATCAGGATTACCTTTCCATAGCACGTCAGTAAAAGCTTGAAGGGTAGAGCCAGAAGAACGACGTATGAGCATACCATTTTCAACCGTACCATGAAGATAACGTAAAATCCCTTTAACAGCAGACCAATGATTCTCGGTCAGAGCATGCATATACTAACATACCTTGTTAACAGCAAAAGATATGTTAGGCCGAGATAGGGTAATATATTGTAAAGAACCCACTACTTGTCGATATTTTACTGGATTAGAGAAAGCAGTACCGTCATCTAAATTGAGTGAGCTCTAGGTAACCATAAGAGAAGATACGAGATTACAGTTAGAAAGACAAGCACTTTGTAATAGCTCCAAAATATATTTCTTTTGAGATAGGAGAATGCCAGACACATGAGGAACAATTTCAATATCCAAGAAGTAGTTAAGTGGCCCGAGATCTTCTAATGCAAAAGCGGATCCAAGTTGATTAATTATATTTGTGATAACCGGTAACTCTTCCTAGGTTAAGTATTATGTAATATTATGATTATATATATCAGAGTCTTTTAATTTTGTCGGCTTTCTTGGAGAAAGCTGAAAAATTAACTTTGGTTGACCTATTTTGTATAAAAACGGTTATGGTTTAACCGGGTTTTGAGAGAATCATAGGTATCATAAGAGAATCAATTTTTATTCGTCTTTCCGCTTTGGAATGGTTATGAGGTCTTTTGGGGCTTTCTGGGAAGTTATCCCGCGTTTAGCAGTAATCATCACGCAGCACGTACCAGCATGGATAAAAATAAACTTATTTAATGAAATATCTTATAAGTTGGTGAAACGTTGGATAAAACGTGAATCGTTGAGGTGTGAATTGAAAGTTATCAGGAAACGGGCATTTTCGTGAAATTCGGTAAAAGACTGTAACGGTCGTTAAAGTGAAAACTTTGGGTAAATCAACAGGTCAAGTTGAATTTTCAATGTTGGAACACTTTTAAAAATGATGGGAAAGGTTCAGTTTAGTTTAAACAAGAATTCGTGTTTTTGGTCCTGACGCGACTGGTAACGTTTTAAATAAATTTTGAGAGATTTAAATTAGAAAATGGTGTCGAGTAAATACTCTAGATTATTAGAAAAATGTTTTTAAACGCAATAAAAATACTAACTAGCCCCGGGTAACATTTTTACTTAGCGAGAATTGAGATTTTAGAGAACCCGACACAAAAACAAGACAACCCGAGCGTCATAGGATGCTAACCGGTTAGGGACAAGAAGAGGGAGACAACAAGGCTTAATTTTAGCTACTTGGTCTCTTCATGGTACAAAATGTTTTGTCTTAAGACTCAAACATACATTTCACACCATTTCAAAATCAAACAAATTTTTTTGTCTCACCTCTTTTTCTCTCTTATATTCGGACACAACTACAAGGACCAAGAAACACAAAATTTTTGAAGATTTAACAAGAACACGGGTTAATAATCGATAGTGGGTTAGTGTTAGATAGTTTCGGGTTGTAGAAGAACGATTTAGGTTTATTTATTCGCGTCAAAACCAAACCAAGAACGTCAAGATTGTAAGTTTTTCTAAATTTTGTTTTAAGCTATACTTTTATGGTTTTTATAGTGTCTTAATGCTAGTTGTACAAGTTGATCATTGTGAAATCGACTTTTGAAAACGAAACGAATGGAAAAAGGGTGTGTTTGTGTGCGTCGAACTCAAAAAGAAAGGAATAAGGAATGGTCACTTTTAAATTTTAGTTGTGGTGGTGAGTTTATTTTGAAGTCCAATGCTTATTTGGGGCTTATTTTCAAAGTTTGCTTAAAAATAAGCTCATCAAGGGATTATTTGTTTATCTTTGGGCTTATTCGGTTTTGGCTATGTCCGATTTGGGCTCGGCCCAACCAACCCACGAGGTGGACTCGTGCTAGTCTCGGCCCAACAAGAGAAAAGGGGCTTGGCCCATTTATTTCGGCTTATAGCTTATTTGTTCGAGCTTATAACTTATTTGTTTTGGCTTATTAGCCATGGCTTATTTGATTTTTGGCTTATTTAGGCTTATAGATTATTTGGCTTAGGTTTATATATTTCCCGGCTTATGTTTCGGTTTATGACTTATTTGGTTCGAGCTTATGGCTTGTTGTGGTTTCGACTTATATTTTTGGGCTATGGCTTATTTGTTTTGACTTATATATGATTTCGGGCTTATAGTTTCAGCTTATTTGGGTTCGACTTACATTTGGCTTCGGGCTTATTAGATTTTGGCTTATATTGCGAGCTTATGGCTTATAGAATTCGGCTTATATATGCGAGCTTATAGCTTATTATTTTCGGTTTATATTTTGGCTTATGGCTTATTGGGTTTCGGCTTATATGATGGGCTTATGGCTTAATGGGTTTCGGCATATAATGGGGCTTATGGTTATTGGGTTCGATTTATATATTGGGCTTATGATTTAATTTATTTCGACTTATGTTTTGGACTCATGATTTATGGGGCTCCGGCCTATTCGATTCGGCTAATTGCGCTTAAGGCCCATTGTATTTAAACTTGTAATTGAACTACGTTTTAATATCGGGTTAAACTTAAAACTTTAATGTGTCACGAGGCTCAATAGCAAATAAAAGGTTAATGGACTTGTTTTAACAATCGGGATAATTTAAAAAAAAAACCTTAATGGGTCATAAGGCCCAATGTCTAATAAATGGACTCGTGGACTCAAATTTAATTTAAAATGGCAAGTTGGACTTAATAAGAGGTAATGGGCTAACCTTGGGCTTTTGGGCCCGAGAAGGGAAAATATTACACTTAGAAAATGTTTGAAATAAATACTTGTCTCGAACCAACTAAAAGACAAAAGGTGACCTTTGTAAACATTAAGTGATGAGATTAAACGATTTAATCCCGAATATAATAAGACGAGAGGATTTTCTTTATACTTATTCCGCCTAGCCCGGTAAAAAGACGAAATAATAATAAAATGTTATTTTATTCTATTTTATTTAAAGTATTTGTATTATATATATAATAAGTATATATAAAGTATACACACACATTCATATATATTATTATATATATTATATATTATATATATTATATATATTATATATATATTATATATATATATATATATGAGGAAAGGTTAAAGTAAAAAGTCAAATATGCGTGAGAAGGAGAAAAGAAAAATTTTTGAAAAAGTTGTCTCGAAAAATTCCAAAAAAATTCTACAAAATTAGTATGTTGGTGCATAAAACTTTGTAAAATAAGTTTTTAATTTTGAGTTTTCGTACGTTTTTTAATGCGCAAAAAAAAAAAGGAAATTGATGCGCAAATTTTTTTGATGCACAAAATTTTCAATTTGTTATTAAGTTTGATGCGCAATTAATTATTGATGCAAAAAGTCAAAGAAGTTGGGTACAAAAACCGAATTTTTGATGCTCAAAAAAGCGATTTAATGCGCTATGTTTTTTTTTCATAATTTTTTTCAGGAAAAACTATCCACTTTTAGAAAAACATTCCTTCACAACTTTTTTATGTACCATCATACACGATTGGTTGGATTTTTTCAGAAATTTTTGAGATATTTTTGAAAACAAATTTCCTTTTTTATCCTTCTCATGAATATTTGTCTTTTTTTTATTTGATCTTTATCCGTATATATATATATATATATATATTATAATATAATTATATATATACTATATATATATATATATATGTATATACGTACTTATATGTATCATATCGACTTTGAGATGCTTATTTGTTTATTTCGATCTTTGAACTCTCACTCATTTCTCGTCAGATTTTCTTGGGCCGTTTGGCTAGTTGTCTTCATTTTCATTATTGGCTATGTTTTGAGTATTTGGTATCGATATCGCACTTAGCCCAACTGCATTGAGTCGTTTAGCATAACCACCACACCAAACCATGCTTTTGATATAGGTTTTTGAACATAGGGTAAAGGTTTTGTAAACGTGCGAGGACACGGATTTAGAAAATAAAGGATAAAGGTTTTGGGAAATGGCTAAGGATTGGTGAGTAAAGGACGCGAGTGCTATACAATAAGATAAACTTATGTACAAAATCTTTATGAGGTAAATTTATGTAGGTCGTGGCCGGGTACTGCTGAGCGTGCATTGAGATTATTTGTGTGTTGCTTATTGTGATTTGTGCGGTTGCTATCTGTGCTATTGAGGTGAGTTCTCATAGCCCCACTTTTTACTGCTTTTTCGTTGGGAGAAAATGATACTCAAATGTGTTTTGAACTGTTTTCTGAACTGTGCAAAATGTGATTTCGTTTTTGGGACAATCTATGTGCTTATGACTGTTATGTGAATGATATGCGTTGGTATGTTATGCTGTGTGATCTTCTGTGTGGTTCTTCATCCTAATTAGCTCAAACTGTAGGCTTAGGTGTGGTATGTCATTGGGTTGCTACATAAGAGCGTAGGTTTGGCACTGGTGATCAGACTAGCGGGGATACTAGGTCTTGGTACTTGATTTGCGGGATGCTATGTCATGGGTTTTGTTTGATATATTCACTGTCATATAGCACACATTGTCCCCCCCCCTCTAACAATATGAGTATTGGCACATCGACTGGGTTTTGATCAAAACTACGTGCTTTCCAACCATTATTCTTGACATTTTCAAGTATCAAATTTTAGGTGTATTGTTAACAAAGGTAAACTAAGGACTATTGGGGACAACAGTCGAGGTACAAAGTTGGGTGTTTATTGAATATAATTGTTTGACACTTTCAGGTTGTGAAATTGTAAACTTTTGTAAATAATCTTTTGGTTAACAAATGTATGGATGATTTGTTTCATGTGCAATGTAATCATTATGTCGTTCCCATGTTTTCTCACCCTGCTGAAGGGTGTGACTATTGGTATTCAGAGCAAGGTCTTATAGAGAATGTTGGTTTTTATAAAAAGGATTTCTTTGTAAAAACGACATATAACAAACTAGAGTTTTTGTAAAACCTCGAACATGATGAAATTTTACAAGCCCGAGCAGTTGATGGTGGGGCATTTCCTAATTAACATAGCCTGATCAACTATGCTTAATTCATGAAAGGACTTATGAAATGATAGGGTTAGTTTTCAAAAGTTATGTTGGAGAAGGAAAAGGATGTGTGAGAAATGAAGACCACTGAAAATGATGGATGTGAATGATGAGTACACTTGCGAAATGTTGAGTTCGAGAGCATATTGATTTTAGGGATTGCCATGCCGCCTTCAGTAGTAGTAGTGTGCGATGCCTGAATTATCGCGGATAGCGATGTTGAATTGATTGATGTTGGCCGTGCTTGCCTTAGGAGTAGTGCCATGTGCCTTAGAGTTTTAGTGGAATGTAGCAGTAGCTACAATGAATAAGGGAATGCTTTTTGTGATAAATTATGTGCTCTTTGTGATAAACAGAAGTGCCCGTTCGGGTATACACCTGGTCGGCGTATATTTGTTTTTCTTATTATTCTCGATTATATATATATATATGTATATATTATATATATATATATATTATATATACTATACTAATATATATATATTTATATATATTGGTTACGAACAGTCTATTTCGATGCTATGATGATTTGTTATGTAAGCATAATGATGCTATTAAATTTGGGTAATATATTTTGTTGAGATATTTATACCTTTACGTGTTATCACACGATGTCTACCTCAGTGTTTGTTGACCTGGGATTTCCACCCAGGCTGACGAGCTCAAAAGCTCCCGATGCCTGCACCATTTCTAAGGATCCTTAAGACGGCTATTAGCCAGCTTGTTTAGGTTGAGACACACACTTAAGTCCGAACCTTTGAGGGGACCCTCATTGATACTGAGACACCTAAGCCACCCCTCACTGTAGCATCACCCACTCCACTTCTGATAGTACACCACCGCTTGTCATGCTAAGGGTAAGAGGATTCTGACACGTCCGATGCGAGATCTACGTCATCAGATTCACGCACACACTGTCACAAATTCACCCACTTACCGTACTAACCCTCCCTACGCTACTGTGCTCATTTCCCACGTAGGACTTGCTCGTATGGACGTGCGTGCCCAGCCTCATGTCCTGGTCATTCGGGCCAGAGTAGATAGAGTTGATGGCTTTATCGGATTAAGCTTTTTGTAAGAGGTATAGATCCTCTTACGAGACACCACCATCATCATCGTCTCCGGCCTTTCCAGTACGAAAGAGATATCGGGGTACGTCTGAGCTCATATTAGATACTGATAGTAAGGCCACGCGAAGATTTGGTGTGACGTAGTGAATGAACTTGAAACCCTACCATTTCGGTTAGAATGGTAAAAAATCAAGAATTGGTATTATAACCTTTGTTAGTAAGTAGACATATGGTACTTAGCAAGTAGGGTTTTTTTGGGAGAGAGAGTTTGAGTAGACGTCATAGTGAGCCGTATTTGCTCGAGTAGACATGAGTTGTGAGATGTGAGGCATTACTTTTTCGTGTTGTCGCGTGGACTAGAACAACTAAGACAACTTGGTATTGTCAAACGTATTAGAGTTTTGATTCTATGTTGAGATCCAAATCATACTCGGATGCCCGACAAAAACCATGTAACCTAGAAGTTAAGGAATGACTAGTAAATCGAGGATAGTAGGAGGTTATCAGTGTGGGAGGATTAGAATCTAAGAAAATCATGAGAAAGATTATAAGAACTGAATGATAGAACCGGTCTTCAGGGGAATAAGAAGAAACCCGTTTGAAGAGACCAATTTGTTAGAAGGCCAGTTTATCGAGTTGGGGAATGGAACTTTCCCTGTTGGATGAGCGTGGGTTGAGGATTCGAGTTGAATTTCAGGGGTGAAATTCCTTTAAGGGGGGGGGGTTAAGACTGTGAATAAACGGTAACTCTTCCTGGGTTAAGTATTATAAAATATTATGATTATATATATCGGAGTCTTTTGATTTTGTCGGTTTTCTTGGAGAAAGCTAAAAAGTTGACTTCGGTTGACCTATTTTGCGTAAAAATGGTTACGGTTTAACCGGGTTCTGGAAGAGTAATAGGTATCGTAAGAAAATCATTTTTGATTCGTCTTTCCGCCTTGGAATGGTTATGAGGTCTTTCAGTGCTTTTCGGGAAGTTATCTCGCGTTTAGCAGAAATCGTCACGCATCACTTACCGGCACGACAGTAAATTTGAAAATGTATTTATGAGTTTTGGGTGGATTGAAATAAACTTATTTAATGAAATATCTTATAAGTTGGTGAAACGTTGGATAAAACGTGAATCGTTGAGGTGTGAATTGAAAGTTATCAGAAAACGGACGTTTTCGTGAAATTCGGTAAAAGACTATAACGGTCGTTAAAGTGAAAACTTTGGGCAAATCAAAAGTGTCAGGTTGAATTTTGAATGTTGGAACACTTTTAAAAATGATGGGAAAGGTTCGGTTTAGTTTAAACAAGAATTCGTGTTTTTGGTCCTGACGCGACCGGTAACGTTTTAAATAAATTTTGGGAGATTTAAATTAGAAAAGGGTGTCGAGTAAATACTCTAGGTTATTGGAAAAATGTTTTTAAACGCAATAAAAATACTAACTAACCCCGGGTAACATTTTTACTTAGCAAGAATTGAGTTTTTAGAGAACCCGACACAAAAACGAGACACGCCGAGCATCATAGGATGCTAACCAGTTAGGGACAAGAAGAGGGAGACACCAAGGCTTAATTTTAGCTATTTGGTCCCTTCATGGTACAAATGTGTTGTCTTAAGCCTCAAACATGCATTTCACACCATTTCAAAATCAAACAAATTTTTTTGTTTCTCGTCTCTTTCTCTCTTATATTCGGACGCAACCACAAGGACCAAGAAACATAATTTTTTTAAAGATTTAGCAAGAACACATGTTAATAATCAATAGTGGGTTAGAGTTAGATAGTTTCGGGTTGTAAAAAACAATTTGGGTTTATTTATTCGCGTCAAAACCAAACAAAAAACATCAAGATTGTAAGTTTTTCTAAATTATGTTTTAAGTTGTACTTTTATGGTTCTTATAGTGTCTTAATACTAGTTGTACAAGTTGATCGTTGTGAAATCGAGTTTTGAAAACAAAACGAATGGTAAAAGGGTATGTTTGTGTGCGTCGAACTCAAAAAGAAAGGAACAAGGAATGGTCACTTTTAAGTTTTGGTTGTGGTGGTGAATTTAGTTTGAAGTCTAATGCTTATTTGGGGCTTATTTTCGAAGTTTGCTTAATAATAAGCTCAATAAGGGCTTATTTGTTTATCTTTAAGCTTATTCGGTTTTGGCTATGTTCGGTTTGGGCTCGGCCCAACCAGCCCACAAGGTGGGCTCGTGCTAGTCTTGGCCCAACAAGAGAAAAGGGGTTTGGCCCATTTATTTCGGCTTATAGCTTATTTGTTCGAGCTTATAGCTTATTTGGTTCGGCTTATTAGACACGGCTTATTTATTTTTGGCTTATTCATTTTAGAGTATATTGACTCGGCTTTTATGTTTCGGCTTATAGCTTATTTGACTTTTAACTTATATTTGGTTTTGAGCTTATTATTTTTGGCTTATATATGCGAGCTTATGGCTTATTAAATTCGGCTTATATATGCGAGCTTATAGCTTATTATTTTTGGTTTATATTTGGGCTTGTAGCTTATTGGGTTTCGGCTTATATGATGGGCTTATGGCTTAATGGGTTTCGGCATATAATGGGGCTTATGGTTATTGGGTTCGATTTATACAATGGGCTTATGATTTAATTTGTTTCGACTTATGTTTTGGGCTCATGATTTATGGGGCTCCGGCCCATTCGATTCGGTTAATTGGGCTTAAGGCCCATTGTATTTAAACTTGTAAATGGACTACGTTTTAATATAGGGCTAAACTTAAAACTTTAATATACCACGAGGCCCAATAGCAAATAAAAGGTTAATGGACTTGTTTTAACAATTGGGCTAATTGTTTAAAAAAAACCTTAATGGGTCATAAGGCCCAATGTCTAATAAATGGACACTTGGACTTAAATTTGATTTAAAATGGCAAGTTGGACTTAATAAGAGGTAATAGGCTAACTTTGGGCTTTTGGACCCGAGAAGGGAAAATATTTCACTTAGAAATTTTTTGAAACAAATACTTGTGTCGAACCAAACTAAGAGACAAAAAGGTGACTTTTGTAAACAATAAGTGTTGAGATTAAACGATTTAATCCCGAATATAATAAAACGATAGGATTTTTCTTTATAGTTATCCCGCCTAGCCCGATGAAAACAAGATAATAATAATAAAATATTATTTTATTCTATTTTATTTAAAGTGTTTGTATTATATATATAGGGGACTGTTCTTTGCAGAACCACTTTTTTGTACAGAACCTACAGAACCACTTTAAACCAATTAGAATTTAGTAATATTTTTTTTTATTTAATTCAAAAAGGTATAATAGTCAAAACATATTTTGACTTTTTTTGAATTTTTTAATTAAAAAAACGTTTTTTTAAAACATTTTAATTTTCAGAATTATTTTTTTTTAATTTTATATATTTTTTTAGTATATACTGTTTTCAAAAGAAAAAAATGAGTGCATATATGTTTTTTTTAATATTGTAAATAATTTGGAAATAAGGATAAAGGTTTTGGGAAATGGATAAGGATTTCGTGTGAGTAAAGGACGAACGCTTGTACAATAAGATAACTTTGTACAAATATTTATGAGGTAAAATTTATGTTAGGTCGTGGCCGGGTACTGTTGAGCGTGCGTTGAGATTATTTGTGCGTTGCTTATTGTGATTTGTGCGGTTGCTATCTGTTGCTATTGAGGTGAGTTCTTGTAGCCCCACTTTTTACTGCTTTTCTGTTGGGGGAAAATGATACTCAAATGTGTTTTGAACTATTTTCTGAACTGTGCAAAACGTGATTTCATTTTTGGACAATCTATGTGCTTATGACTGCTATGTGAATGATATGCGTTGGTATGCTATGCTGTATATCTTCTTGTATGGGTTCCTTCACTCCAATTAGCTCCAGTTGGTAGGCTTGAGGTGTGGTATGTCATCGGGGTTGCGACGCTAAGAGCGTTGGTACGCGCTGGTGATCAGACTAGAGGGGATGCTAGGTCTTGGTACATGATTAGCGGGGATGCTAAGTCATGGGGTTTTTTTGCATATATTCACTGTCATTTAACACAATTATCCAACCGTATGAGATATTGGCACAACGACTGGGTTTTGAGTCAAACCTACGAGGTCACCAACATTATTGTTGACGTTTTTAAGTATCATTTTCAGGTGTATTGTTAACAAAGGTAACTAAGGACTATTGGGGACCAACGTCGAGGACAAGTTGGGAGTTTATTTGAATACAATTGTTTGACACTTTCCAAGGTTGCAAAATTGTAAACTTTTGTAAATAATCTTTTGGTAAACAAATGTATGGTATGATCTTGTATCTGTGACAATATTATCGATAGTTCCCTGGTTGTAACCTAAAACGATGATGCCCATCCACATATACCAGATGTACAAAGTTGAGTGTCCACACGAAAAATAAACTAAAGATGATCCATTTTGGAGCCTTTGAAAACCGAGATCAGAAGAGATCCATAGAGAGGTGCTCAAACCCAGCGCGCTAGGCCTACTTTAATCAAAAGAGACTTATGAAGTAAACATACATGATTTGGTCGTTGTGGATCAATAAAGCCCGAAGGTTGTTTCATATAAACTTGCTCCTTAAGATTTCCATGAAGAAATGCATTGTGGACATCTAACTGGCGTAGTGGCCAGTTGTTAGTAACTACAAGTGATAAAACAACTCAAATAGTTGTCGTACTTCACACCGAGCTACGTGCTCATGAAATCAATACCTGGTTTGTTGCCGAACCCTTTTTGCAACAAATCTTGCTTTGTAACAAGTGATAGCACCATTCTTGTCCCCGTTTATCCAGTATACCCACTTACCATCAACACCATTGGTGTTAGAAGCATGAGGTACTAAAGACGACATTCTATTTTTCATGAGAGCATCATACTCTTCTTTCATAGCTTGACGCCACTCCGGAGAGTTGTTGGCAACGGTAAAGAGTTATTCAGTGATGGTATTAAGGGAGTGACGGTAGCATGATTTGCGAAAGGATTGTAAGGAACCTGTTGTTTGGGATTTTGACCAAGATTTACAATACTTGCTGAATGATGGGAGGTGGTGGTGGTGGTGGTGTGGTGGTGGTGGTGTTGGACGATGTAGTCAATACAGGAGATGGTTGACCATTAGAAGACTCAGTAGAAGTTTGAGAAGTTGGACTCAAATGTGAAACTGATATGAATGAAATCGGTGATCGTTGGTGAAGATGAACTGTGGATGTTCCAGTAGTTGGAATTAACATAAGGTGACTCCGAGAGTAATATGGAGAAGTTTTTCGAAAGGTTGGGGAAGTTGTTATAGGGATATCGAAGAGGAAATTGTGCTCCATTAAAACGAACAGGTCGAGCAATATAAAAAACGTCCGGTAGAAGATATCAAGACAACGATATCCATGATGGGAGGGGCTGTAGCTAAGAAAGACACATGGAGTGGAACGGAGATCTATTTTGTGACTTGTATGGACGAAGATGGGGAAAACCTACCCAAAGACACGAAGAAAAGAGTAGTCGGGAGACCGTTTGAATAAATGTTCAAAATGTGACTTGTTTGTCGATGTACGAGAGGGCATGCGATTGATTAAGTAAACGGCAGTATCGAAAGCATAATGCCAAAAACGTTGAGGAACACATGCTTGAGTAAAAAGAGTAAGACCGGTCTCCACAACGTGGCGATTACGACGTTCAACAAATCCGTTTTGCTCACTTGTATGAGGACAAGATAGCTGGTGAATAATTCCTAGCGAAGAGAAAAATGAAGCTAAATTACAAAACTCGCCACCCCAATCAGTTTAAACATTCTTTAATTTGTTATGAATTAACATCCAACCATTTGCCACAAATGAATTTAAAATGTAAAACATCATTAATTTTTTGTAGCTAAATGATATATCCACATGTAACAAATGATAGATCAACACACCACATAAAATAAAACATTGACCTTCAAAAGATAACAAAGGTGCAGGACCCCAAACATCACAATAAACCAAGTCTAAAATATTGTTACTATTGACAATCCAGATTCAAATAAAGTAGTTTTGAAGATTCTCCTAGTGGACAAAAGATAACAGAAAACTTGACAGACTTGTTATTTTAACGGGAAAGAGAAAATTAGAAGTATAAAAGCAAAAGACGTTGATGAGGATGTCTGAGCCGTCTATGCCAAATGGTTGGGGAAGCTCGTACAGCCAAAAAAGATAATTTATTGATGGACTTTAGTTAAGGAAGAGTGATGGTGTAGAAATCGTGTTTACTAGGGCCGGTAAAAAGAGTGGTGTGTATAGACTCGTCCTTTACAACAAATAAGAACTGTGAAATTCAAAAAATACATCATTATCATGACAAAATTTCTGAACAGAAAGGAGATTGTGGGAGATTTATGGTACATGAAGAATGTTTTTGAGAGAAAACGTTTTTTGTGGTGAGTAAACTTTAGATGAACCAATATGAATAATAGGAAGAACCTTACCGTTGCCAACATGAAGGCGTCGTTCACCATTAATAACTCTGAAGTTGTCTATCGCTTCTAAATCAGGTGTCACCCGACTATTTTGCTCCAGTGTTCGAATGCCCAATTTTGTAGAGGCATAGAGTATTGAGCATAGGTAAATTGCAAAGTTAAATGGAATGGACCGATGCAAATTGTAAAGGGTCAACGATTGGGCATTGTGGAAGAAATGTACCAAATCCACATCTATTGCAAGTGCCATACACTGTGTTTTGGGTAGATGCCTAATCAAATTGACAACCATTACCACAACCTTGGTTTTGTTGTTACCACGAGAGTTGTTATGATTGACACGGTTATTGTTATTGTTATTCCCATTGTTGTTTGATAGGCGAGCACCATAAAAGGCTTGTGGACCAGATGGTACAATGGATGACACTTGGAATCTAAGAGTACTCAATTGAGCAGTCAACTCTGAAAGTTGAGCTTGACGAGCTTTTGGCATGCTTGGTGAGCCCACTGCGTAGTTTGAAACAAAAGATGAAGTGATAGACGGAGCAGGTGCATGAGTTTTTCCAAGCATATAATATGATCACTAAGGAGTGCATGAAGCTTGCTTAAAATGCCAGTTAGACTTTTGATGGGTTGTGATTGATTTTAAGACTGATATATTCTTCAACGAAAACCTGATACAGCGAGCAGTAAACGAGATCTTTATCCTTTACAGTTCACTGATTATTAACTGTGTTGCATCAACATATTCTTTGAGTACAGATTAGATACGCATCATGAGTTTCATCACCGATGCATCTCTATTCTCAGAAGTTGTGTCCTTTGAGAGATGGTATTCCCCTAGATGTTGGAAATGAGGTGCATACGCCTTTTCAAGGGACAACCAAAGATCACGAGAAGTTGTACCATGAACATGGCGAAAAGAAGCTTCTGACATTGTAACTGATTAGCATACGAACGTGGGCATCGTTGGAGACCCAAATTGGATAATTGGGGTTTTCCTTTGGAACAGTGGCACCATCGGTAACGGATAAGGTTTTTTGATAGACACGGTATTGAACCATCCACATAACCCATCAAATTGTTTGTGATGAGGAATGGTTCAATCATAGTTTTCCAATAACCATAATTTGTGGGTGAAAGGGTAAAAGCGAACTTACGAGAGTTATGAGTCGTTTTATCGACTATGGTGAAAGCTGAAATCATAGCCATAGTAATATTCCTCCTTTTTTGGGTTTCTGACGATGGTGGCCGGCGGCGACAACGGCGAGGTGATCAGGAGTGGATCTGATCATAGGACTAAGGTTGTGGATTCGATGGTAGGACTAAGTCTGCTGATTGGATCTGATCTTGGTGGGGTTGTTGTAGCGGCTAAAAAGTGACCAGAATTGTGCTGGAAAAAGGGTTGTTTAGGGTTTTGGCTCTAATACCATATAAAAACTCAAAAGGGTATACATTATTGTAATTGTAATTGTGTTTTGTACATTGGATTGTAGATGTATTTATACTAATACCATAGCTTACTGACTAAGCAACCTATCATAACCTAATGGGTACGACCCATCTGTACAATTGGACCGGCCCATCTAGTTGTGAGTTCTAAGACAAGTATTTCTGTATACATCCAGTAAGTTTCATACAATGAACAGTGGCATAATAGTTTGTACATTTTATACAACTTTAGTCATTTTTTTAAGTTGTTTTAGGAATTTCATTTTTTGTAGGCTCTAGAATATACATAATTTTATGCTAAAATGGCATACGTTAAAGGTTAATGGTAGATGTAGAATTATGAATCACATTTTTTTCAATTGTGAGCTGGCTAAAGATTTATGGTCTCTATTGGCTAAGTGGTAGGATTTGGATATTCCAATTTGTGCCAACATCTTGGAATGGTATGATTGGCTTGATGTTGTGCGTGTTGCTGCCATGGCCCGTTCGGCTCTTGAAGGCATAGGGGGGGACGTATATTTTGTTCTATATGGAACTAATTCGAAAACATTGATCCTTCTCTGATCCTCGCCCCCAAAGAAGAACTACTCTTTTGGGAATTCATATTCTTATCTTTTTTTGTGGTTTTCTTCAAAAATCATAAATGTAATGATTAGATGATAGGTTGGTTAAAAAACCCTATTGAAACTTTTAGCCTCAAATGTAAAATCTCCTTCATCTAAGCTTTTTGCTAGTTTTTAATGCAAGCCACCGCTAAAAAAAAGATGTAGAATTGTGTTAGTAAAATTTGTCATTACCTGTAATAGGGAAATATTGCTTTGCTCACGGTCTTTTCGCAGCGTCTGGAACAAAATTTCTTGTGTTACTTCTCTGCCGCAAGTTGAACATTTCTGACAGTACCAGGACTTCCGTGTATTGATTCTGTAGATGGTGGCTTCACATGTAAATCTAACATGCTGCATTGTATAGTTTATAGTCAATGATATAAATTTCTAAAATAATGCTAAGAAAAAATAATGTTACACACCGAATAACTTTGCGGGATTACTTCAAGCAACATGCACAATGGGATTTTTTTTGTTTTTCCTAGCTCGGGGTACTACTGGTGTCAAATATTGAGAACCAGTGCTGTATCACGAGCTTCTTTGTACGTACATAATTGGTTATTGTTCATTTACGCAGATATATTGTCATGGCTAACATATTTTGGCCAAAGAATTGTTAAATACACATTTAGTATTTGATAGAATTCCGCAATGCAATTATTACTATTATGTGGGAAAACAAATTATAGTGTATACATTTTAGATGTTATCCATACAACCATGAATCGATGATACTTTGAGTTTAGGCTCTCACATTTTGAAATATGATGGCAGCAACGACTTATTCGTTTTGGATCCAATTTCAACTGCTAAAGTAAATACACAATCATATACAATATTGCCTAATACTACCAAAAGAACCACAAGTTCATCCTTTGTAATGAACCTTTGGATATAGCTTAAAAGCGTAAATCTGTAGACGAAAAAAAATAAACTATCACCGCAATAAACTCAGACCCGCAAAATGATGTGGATTAGTATGTTTTTCTTCTTAACTTATCAGCTTCTGTGGGTACCTTAATATCGGTCACTAGTCCAACAACCTTAAGTTTGCACTTTGTATACTTTTCTAAGTCAACAATTAAATGTCTTCACAGCATTAATACATCAAATTTATTCCGATTAAACGCAACTCCTATCTACAGACTTCCTAAAATCATGTGAATAATGAAAGTGAAAACTTATTATGGGATGTATCGTGTATTGGATAAAAAAAATTACTAACCTTTTGGGCTGTGTCAATTCTTGATCAAGTAGTTTAAATTCACCCTTTGAGTTTGTTGACTTCTAAGCATATCAGTCCAAGAAGCAACGCTTATACCATTGCTTTTTTATTGATTAGATATATTTAGAGTGGGTGGTCTATCCGATAAATAGACATTGTTGTTTTCCTAATTACTACAATTCTAATTGGCAGTGTCACTTGTTTTTATAGTATGGTATTGAGGTTGATGCTTGGCTAGATGTATGATTCTGATATGAGCTATGAGTAGATGTGGCCAAGCTTTGATTTATGTTGTTACAAAATAATATCATATCAGGAACATAGTCACATCAATAAAATGATAGCATTATATAGAATTATTAAAACATATGCTAACCTTGGAGTAAACGACATTGTTGGTAGGTAAAAGAAAATTTTTAATGTGAAAGCATAGGAAGAAAGTTCATAGCAGCTCTGCGCACTGCAGCTTCATTAGCTACCGAAAGCTATTTTGGAGTTCCAAAATTAGCAGCTTCCCCATAATTAAAACCTTGTAGATACAATGACCTTATATTAGAGTCGATAAACATTATTAAGTGAAAGTTGCTATAAGAAAACAACATCCGCAAAAAGATTGCCATAGCTAAAGCCTATGTGGTAAGCCCTCAGAAAAGTCACTACAAAATATCCCAGATCCTGAACTAACCTGTGATATAATCCCAGAAAATTTAGTAAAAGATCACAAACGTCAAGTAACCATCATATATTATACATAATTACTGTTACATAGAATGTTCTTAATGTCATCCATAAGTACAATGTTTAGTATAAGAGATGAAAGCAATGATTTTCAGAAAGTAACAGACATGCAGCATGGAATGCCAGATGCAACAACAGTCTCAAGTGATAGAAGAGTAGTCTTTTCGCCTAATAGTGTTGGTGCAGCTCACCCATTACATCAAAAAGACGTAGTAGCTACTAGATGAGTGAGAGAGTGTTTATGGTATTCCACATGCAACTACTTCTGCTTTTGAAAAAAATTACTACATTAATCTCCTTTTCAAGAAGTTTCTTGTGCAGCGTTTCAGATTCTTCATCTATCTTATTCGTCGACTCTGAAATCCACGCGAAGCATATACAAAATTTTAGGTTCAACTAAGGAGGCCTTGAGCAGTCATGAGTATATAAAAGTATAAAACACACGAATTTGTAGATATATTCTCTTAGTCACAAAAAATAGGTTACCCGCCGGTTTTGACCCGTTCACCAACCCGCCAGACCCACCCGTTTTGTGAAACACAATAACAATCCAGAATATGTAACTATGCGTG
>BQNB010027469.1:0-32159 GCA_026074375.1 Tanacetum coccineum | reverse complement strand
CAAATCAACATTGAACCGGATTTAATATGGCTAATATTTTTTTCTATCATTTGGCTTGTACCGCTTTTCTATCTTCTAATTTTCTTTTTTTGTGTTTATTGTGTATTGAATTGATATTTGTTTCCACCAAACCTGTGCCGGTCTCTCAGGCTGAAAAACCCCCCATATCATTAGACAACTTATATAGCATAGGTTTAACCACTAAATAGACTAATTAAAATATTAATAGAATATAGGATTATTGTTCCACTCTTAGTTTTTGACACCCTACTTACCGCGAAGTCCATCTTGACCGGGTACATTGCTCGTTAAAGTGTTGTTTTAGGTTTGTCGGCTAAATATAAATTTAAAACTTGATAGTATTTCTACACGGCAGCACATCAGGTTTTTGGTGTCGCTGCCGGGGAGTGAATTAATTAACCTTATTCTTATTAGTATTTCTAACCATTAATTAATTTAGTTTAGAGTAATCTAATAATTTAAATTCTGTTTGTATCTATTCGCATTGTGTATTTTAATTGTTTGTTTAAATTCTCGCATTTAATTGTTTTTAAATAGTATTATGTTCTGACTGATCACCTGATACACCGTATCCACCAGTTGGATACGACGTATCACACCTTCTGCTCAGGACAACGTATTGAGTTTTACAGTCTAGACGGTGTATCTGTTCTCCAACAATACGGCGTATTCCGTAAACTCTATACGGTGTACTAGCATTCGACGGACTTATACGGCGTATTCACATCAATTGAAAACGGCGTCTCTATTATCTGATACAGTAACATACCAAAACTCTATCTGTTTTGATTCCACATTTAATTTCTCTCATCAGGACATATCCTACTGATTTATTGTCATTTGTTTCAGGTAGTGCATGACAAGAAGTTTGACAAAGGAACTATTCTCACCTTTTGAAAACCCGAAACAAAAATTTCGCTCAAAAAGGAGGCTTTTTGATACACCAAGTCTCATAGAATCGAATTCGCCGGAGTTCGATCACATTTTTGACATCAAGGAACAATCAGAGGAAAAAGTAAGAGAAACAATGACGGAAACAATAGAGCAGTACATGAGCAAAACTCGAGGAGATTACGGGTCGGGCGTTACTAGGCCCACGATCAACCAAGACACCCACTTTGAATTGAAGGGGCAATTTCTCAAAGAACTTCGTGACAATACTTTTAGTGGTTCGGAACACAAAGATGCTAACGAACACATCGAAAAGGTTCTAGAGATTGTTAACTTATTTCACATCCCAAAAGTAACTCAAGATCAAATCATGCTCTGAGCCTTTCTTGTATCCCTCACTAGAGCCGCAAGCAGATGGATAAGGAACCAGCCATCAGGATTAATTACAACCTGGGAGGTTCTCAAAACTAAGCATAAAGAAAATGGAGGAAATCAACAACTTCCAGCAAGAACCCGATGAAAGCCTTTTTCGTGCATGGGAAAGATTTAAAGAATTGGTGATGAAGTGTCCTCAATATTATTTGACCGACATGCAAGAAGTCATCTTGTTTTACAATGGGCTTGATGTTCCAACTCGACAAATCCTGGACTCAAAGGGTGACATACCTTCAAAAACTGATGCTGATGCTAAAATAGCCATCCAAGAAATGGCTGAATACTCTCAGAAATGGCACAATGGAACATCTTCAAGGACCAGAAGTACTAAAACTTATGAGGGCTTGCTGCTATCCAAGCCCAACTCAACAATCTCAGACGAGAAATAAAGAAAGTAAATGAGAAAGTGTACGCTGCTCAGGTCGAATGCGAACAATGCAAGTGACCACACTATACAAAGGATTATCCACAAAAGGAAGAAGGAAAAACTTTATAAGAAGCTTATTATACACAGTTCGGTGAACCATATCAACCCGAAGGATAATATATAGCAATAAGGCCAGGATTCTACCAACGAAACAATGGAAACTCTTCGTATCCTGATCGAAGACCAAGTCTGGAAGAATCGCTAGCCAAATTAATGGCAGAATCAGCTAAAAGGCAGGAAGAAAACTCAAACATAATCAAAGAGATCCGAGCTTCTACCGATGCAGCAATAAGAAATGAAGGAGCTTCAATTAAGACCTTGGAAATACAAATCGCACAGATGAACAAGGTCTTGCAAGAAAGAGGGTTTGGAAGCTTGCCCAGCTCTACGAAGACAAACCATTGAGACCAAGTTAAATCGATCTCAACTACTAAAGCTGATTTTTCTGAGATACGCCGTATCGGATGTGTTCCATACGCCGTATCGGGCACACAGCACGGGAGCTTATTTTATGAAACAGTCCCTTTCCTAAGACGATTGCAAAACTTTAGCTATGATTATTGGAGAGAGGTACGGGATGTGAGGATTCTAGATGCTTATGATCACACGTTGCCTTAGAAAGAGAAAGACCTAGGGAGCTTTACCTTACCTTACTTTATTTATAATATATGTTTTGATAAAGCCCTTGTTGACCTAGAAGCTAGTGTGAGCGTTATGCCATTTTCTACCTACACCAATATTGGTCTAGGAATTTTATCTCACACCAAGTTGACCATAGAACTAGCTGACCGAACCATAAAACAGCCAAGGGGTATTATGGAAAATGTGCAAGTACGGATAGGAAAATTTATTTTCTCTAAAGAATTTATCATCTTGTACATACCCGAGGACGACTATGTTCCTTTAATCCTCGGACGCCCATTCTTGTCAACTGCCCATTCCAAGATTGATGTCTTCAAAAGGAAGATTACTTTAAGGGTCAGGGAAGAAAAACTTGTTTTTAAATTATCTAATACCATATAATGTTTAGATACACCTTGCACCTTATCCTAGTTCGTGAGATTAAGCCTAATTTTAATCAATGTTGTTAGTTGCTTTCGTGTAAAGTTTTGTATTTCCTGTGTCAAAGTGAAATTTTTCTATCTCTGTAATGGTCGGGAAATTGCACAATGCAATTGTAAAATATGTAGCATCCGTAAGTTTGTCTACCATTCGGCGATTATGAATCATGACTAAGAAGAAGTTTTACAAGGAAAATCTTATCCGGATGAATTATGATAAGTGAAGACAGTGAAATAAAAACCGAGATTTATGACGCATTGCAAAAAAAAAGAAGCAAAAAGAAAGAAAATAGTCGGTTCAAAAGAAGTCTATAGCGAAGGAAATTACTTGGAAGGATCGATTATTCGTTGATACGTTACAAAAATCAACGATGTAAAGTCTTGTAAAAAGTGGCTGATATCACCACAATTCTGTAAAATATTAAAGAGCGTGAATGTAAAGAGGAGAGTTACCATTAAAGGAAAGCCAACTTAGGTTGTCTTTGTCATTTCTATGATCGAGGCGTTTGTCTATATGTTCGAGTCTTTGTCATGGAACGGTCGGGGGAAAGTTACTAGCAACCGTACCTTATTTGTTGGCTTAATCTGTTTGTTTCGTGAAATTTTGTTTTAAAACCTATTTTACTTCCCTTTACTAACAACTAACCTTAATGTATACTTGAATGAGGACTTGTACGAGCATGCATGTCTATTCAGATCGTTACTGGCATGTTTGCATGTCTCAGCTTGCCTTGTTGAGACGACTTTCGTGAAAGTTAGAAGCTACCTACCCATAGTCGTTCTCGTCCTAACCGCTGGTTAAATACAAGGGGATGTAATCGGATTGTATGTGTCTATTTCGTCGTTACGGCGTGTATGTACGATGCAACTACCTGGTTAGTGTGGTACTTATGGTGAAAGGCCGTTGAATGATCGACCCTAACCTGTCTTAACCCAATTTATCTTTGACTTGTATTCTCCATAATCTTAGCGGTGGGAGAAGTGTATCCTTAAAGACCACGCCTAATGATAGAAAACTAATCATGACCAAGCAATTGAGCGTACCAATTAAATGTTGCACCCTAGATTAGTTGAGTGAATCCTAGTGTTTTCATTTTCCATATTTCGGAGGGCTTGGTTAGTGTACAGTTGATTAGGTACAAAACGATTCTTAAACGGAAAATCCTTAACTTCGGTTGGGACACATTTTCATAAACAAAAACTTTTCTAAAGTCTACTTGAGGACAAGTAGGATTCAAGTGGGGGGATATTTGATGACATCAAATAACGTCACTTTATTATATCATTTATCCCATCTGTTTTGCCTACTTTTATATAATTATTGCATTATTTGGTACTTAATTGCTTTAAAGTTGATAAATGCAGTAATTCAGGAGTGTTTTGTGAAGACAAGCTAAAAGACGCATAATTTGGAGCTAAAATGAAGACATTTGAAGAATGTTGATATCTGACTACATACGCCGTATCCAACAAAAGAGACACGACGTATCAGCGCCTGAACTTCACAAGAAAACGCGTTTGACCAATTCTCAATACGACGTATCCCTTGTGTTTACATACGCCGTATCCATGAAGATAACTATTCGAAGATACATTAAATAAAGTAAATTGAGAATATATCACTGATTGATTGAGAATGTAGCGTGCACTCCAAGGAATCCAGCCCTATACGCCGTATTGACCTAGCCAGATACGGAGTATCGAGTCTTTTTCATACACTATAAATAGATGACTCAAAAACAAGTTTTCAGTGTGCAATATCATATTCTATATACCATACTCATTAAAAGATGAATTTTAGAAGAGAAGATCAGCCACCAATGTCAGTCATTGATCATGACTCCATAGAATACATCGTGTAATTTTTACTCTCTTAATCGTTCGATTTTCATTGTTTGATTACGCTTGTATAATTATAATGGTTGTGGGCTAATACCCTCGGGTATTAGGCATCTTAATGAACGTTCAATGTTTGGTTTGTTTTAAAATCAATTTCTTAATTAATCGTTGATTGTTTAATTATGTTATCACCTCATACTTGTTTAATATGTGTTTGAACATGCGACATTCATATCTGGAAACCTGGATAATCTCGCATAACGTAGATTATATTACTGACCAATAGGATCATAAATAACTTTCGGTCTTTATCATTGAATTATGAGCTTAGTTATGGACCGGTAGATGACCCTTTATGTTTTAGCAATCAACTCTTAATTATCTGATAAATATTTGAATAATTGACTACCAGTATAATAAAACCCGTCAAACCATAAATGGCAAAGTCCCATTAGTCTAAGGGTTATAACAGGATCACACTCTGCTTTAATTCCCTAAAAGATTATAATTAAAACTAAAGGATGCTTTATGGCGATGCTTTAATTGTGACAGGATAAATTGTGTCTAGGTCTAGGATGATGTCCCACCTAAGTCTTAAAATGATATGCCGCCTTCGAGATAAGTAAATCATTGTCATTAAAACAAAACAAACCACATTGAACCGATTTAATATGGCAATACAGTTTTTCTATCATTTGGCTTGTACCGCTTTTCTATCTTCTAATTTTATTCTTTTATGCTTATTGTGTATTGAATTGATATTTGTCACAACCAAACTTGTGCCAGTCTCTCAGGCTGAAAACCCTCATATCATTAGACAACGTATATAGCATAGGTTTAACCAGTAAATATAAACTAATTAAACTAATATAAAATACCTGATAGAATATAGGAATAATGTTTCACTCCAAGTGTTTCGACCAATCCTACCTACCACGCAACTTCCATCTTGGACCGGTACCTGCCCGTTAAAGTGTTTGTTTAGAGTTGCCGCTAAAAAGTAAATTGTAAAACTTGGGGGGGGGGGTGGGGGGGGGGGGATAATCAATAATTGACCCTACACACAGCACATCAGGCGTGCCCAAATCAATCTATATTGGGGAATGTCGCAAAAACTACCAAAAAACAAGAACCAAAGAGCTTTTGTTGGAGGTTCTTAGAGTGATAGCGGTAAAGAAGATGATGAGAAGGTCAAAAACGAAACGTGTCTCGTAGCTCAAGCATCAAGTGAGGTATGTTCCGAATCCTCTTACTTTAGTGATGAAAACTCGTCAATAGATGATTTATTATTAATATAATGAATATGATAAAGTGTGCAAAATGAGTTTAAAGATAATCACTAAAAACAAAAGATTAAAAGCCACTAGAAATAGTTTAGAAAAAGAACTTAGTATTCTAAAAGAAAAAGTGTCTACACTCGAGAAAAATAAGGGAGTTAATCCTGCGAGTGTGTAAAAAATGTCCATGTGCTTAAAGTTAAAAAAAGAAGCTTAAAGAGGAGCTCTTAAAAACTAACCAAGTTGAAAAGAGCACACATGCTTTAAATAAAAGTTACACTAATCAAAACCCTCCTATGAAAAGGTTAGGTTTAATTCATTTGAAGCAAATCATCTAGTGGAACTAAGTAAATAGAAATTTGTAGAAAGCATAGAAAAAGCGTTATGTTTGAGATGAGGTCCCATAAATATGGGCGGACCCCTTAGTGTGCAGGCGGCCCCCAAAGCAAATATGGGACCGCCACCAGCAACTATGCATGGATCTGAGAAAAGTGTGTCTTTTCAAAAATCATATTTGGTCCTAACCAAAACGCATAAAAAAGTAAACGTGTCAATGTTTCCAGTTGCTAGTCGATAATGAAGATAAACAATTTTATAAGCCATTGTCAAAACCCGGAGTTGGATTTTCGAAACCTAATTTTCGATCAAAAACTCCACCACCTAGAAGAGTCACAAATAATTATTATCGTCCTAAAACACCGCAACCAAAAAGAAACATTGGTCGACAAAATCAACCTCGTGGCTTTCCCGTAACTTGGAACAACTTCCCACGTCAAAGTTACATGCCATGGGAAATGGGTGTCTTCCATTTCCACATCCCAACCAATTGCATTAAATGCAATGGATGTTTAGCACTAACAACTTTAGACCCATAAGATATTAGGGACCAAATGTTTGAGGTGTTGCCTTATATAAATAGATATGCCTTAGAGTCGACTTGGAACCCGATGAGTGGATAAAGGATAGCGGATGCTCCAAACACATGACGGGTAACTGAAAGCTCTTCTCAAGCTACAAGGCATACAACGGAGGTAATGTTATTTTTGGTAGCAATCTTCGCGGTAACATTCAATTAGCAAAGTACGATTTTTGAATGACTCTCCTCAAAATAGTTAATGTAGAATACATGTAGATAAGTTTAAGAATTAACTTGTAAAGTAAGGACAAAATGTGGATAATAAGTTGTAAAGTAACTTTCCTCTGAACATGATAGTGAAATCACAATA
The DNA here is from genome assembly GCA_026074375.1 of Tanacetum coccineum. NCBI lineage: Eukaryota > Viridiplantae > Streptophyta > Magnoliopsida > Asterales > Asteraceae > Tanacetum > Tanacetum coccineum. The sequence continues at coordinate 24,982 of BQNB010027469.1, read as the reverse complement.
GATGTTAAGACATAGTAGATGTAATTAAGGGGGGAAGAAAGACTTATATTGTGATGAAATTAGAAATAAAGCATAATGCCAAATTTGTCTAGAAATGAATTGATGAAAAATACCACGTTGTGGCATCATAGGAGAATAGGTCACGTAAATATGCGTTCTCATTCAATCATTAAGATCTAAGGAATTAGTTTAAAAACTACCTAAGCATAAAGTTTGATTAAGCACATCCGTGATGCTTGCAAAATTGGAAACAAGCTCACCTAGTCATAAGTCTAAGAATATAGTCTCAACGACCAATCATAGAACTCCTTCATATGAAATTGATCTCTTCGGATTCGATCGCCCGTACGGACTTTACGGAGAAAACCGCTACCCCTAGGACATAGTAGATGACTACTCTAGGTATACTTGGACTAGATTCCTTAAGGGCAAAACCGAAGCCTTCGATCAATTTGAAATATTTTAATTCAAAATCAATTATGATGTACAATAATGTCAATAAGAACCGAACACGTTAGAATTTGATAATGAGGTCACATTTAAAAGTTTTGTAATGCAATGGACTTACACATAACTTCTCAGCTTCCACGCACTCCACAATCAAAATGGCGAGTTGAAAGGGAAAAGAATATGACACTTCAAGAAATACGTAGAGACAATTTTGAATGAGCAATCTTACCACCAAAACAAAAGTATTAGGAGTAAACACAGTAGACACTTCAACATAACTTCTCAACCGAATCCTAAATTAGAGCCTTCTTAGAAAAACAAACTTATGAACTCTTAAAAGGTAAAAACCTACTCTAGATTACATTAGAGTATTTGGAAGCAAATGCTTCATCGTAAACACAGAACTACTAAAGAAAGATACTATAAATTTGACCAACAGTCAACGAAGGTATCTTTTTAGGTTGACAACCGCAAAATATAAAGCATACATTCTCCTTAACAAACATCTCGGAAAGTCATAGAATCCACTCACCGAGACATTCGATGAACACCCTCCACCCTTTAAACATCACTCCATGTGGATGCTGACTTAGGATAAGAAGAAAGCAAATTAAGGTTTTCGAAAAGAAGAACCCTAGAAAAATACATCGAGGATGAAACTTTTAGAGAATGGACCGAAATAGTCAATATAGGAATCTAGGAACCATCCCTTAGAAAATGTCATAGGAAACCTTACCAAAGAACGCTTAGATCACAAGACCCCCCTAAAAACCAAAAGTAACCTTCTTTGTTTTTATATCAACTATAGAACCAAAGAATGTATATGAAGCCTTAGCACATAAAGCATGGAATAGTTTGATATTACGAAAATAAGTCAATTCATTGCTAATGACTTTAGGGAGTTAGTTCCACCAACCTAGGGAATGTGACAATCAATGAACTAAGTAGTGTTTATTAAAGAAATCAGTAGACGAGAACGATATTGATTCTCGAAATAAGCTAGGTTAGTTGCTCAACGGGGCCCCCTATAATCAACAAGAGGGCACGATTATGATAAAACTTAACCCTATGCTAAGACTGAGTCCCCCCCCCCCCCCAATTAGGATACTATTCGCTATCTTGTGCTTTAGAATTTAAAGCTATTCCAAATGGAGATGGTTAAAAAGTGCTGTCCTGAACGGTTTTATCAATTAGGAGGAATAGCGTGGCATAAACCTCCAGGAATACAATGACTTTGAAAAACCAGATCATGTTTATAAACTAAAGAAAGCTTTATACGGTCTTAAACAAGCACCCAAAGCTTGGTATGATAGATTAAAAGCTTTTCTTATTAAACATGAATATAAAATAGGAATGGTAGATACCACTCTTTTTACTAAGAAGAAGAGTTCAAACCTCATCATTATTCAAATATATGTCACACATTAATATTCGACTCGACTTGTCAAGACATGTGTGAAGAATTGTCCCCCAAAATCATGCATGACCGAGTTGCGCGAAGACATGATGGGTGAACTTAACTTCTTTCCTGGATTACAAATAAAACAATGGAAGATTCGTTAGATTATTTAATCAGTCTAAATATATTAACAGAAATGCGTAAAGAAATTTGGCTAGAAAACCAAACCATGAAAATCCCATGTCCTCACGATACCAAACCATAAAAAATGAAAGAGTGTGAGTCGTAATAGTACCAAGTATGGAGGCATGATAGGTAGTTTATTACTTAATGGCAAGTAGGCCCGATATCATGTTTAGTGTCTACCTTTATGCTCGCTTTTAAGAGGCTCCCAAAACCTCTCACCTTGAAGCGGTTTAAGCGTATCTTCTGACAATAATAAAGCATTAACGCACTTAGGATTATAGTATCCAAAGGGACCGACCAAAAAAACAGTAGTAAATGCCGACTTAATCATGCGGCGATTAGTGACAGAAAGAGCACTACTGTATTTGTAACGTTCGTGGAAGTTGCTTGACATCTTGGTTCTCGAAGAATAAGACCGCTCTAGATATAGATCCACTAACCGAAGCCGAATACGTAAGCGTCGGAAAAGGCATGTCACACTAGCACTATGATGAAACAACTCATCATCGACTATAGACATACGACTCGACGAACGTTCTGAACAGTGTGCTACACCTAAGTCGCGATTGACCTTAACAAAATACCCGGTGCAAACATTCTCGATACCAAACACATCGAAATTCTCACCACTTTCTCGTGGATAAGTCCTCTAGAAAGGACATATCTCATCGAACAATAGTCGTCCGTCGACAACATCGCCGACATTCTTATGAAACCAATTAAACGTGAATCGTTTATACTATCTACGTCTTGGTTTAGGAATGATGGAACACATTCCATAAATCTTATTAGTTTGCTTCTCCTTATTCTTTCTCAATTCTAGTCCTTTTTCATCCCGTGTCGTGACAACTTAAATAATTCAACTCGAATTACCCAGTAAGCATTTTTAATTCGCGAAATGCAAATTAAAATGTCACTCCTCTTTATAAAATTTTCTCAAAACTAATCAAAATTGCCAGTCGCTGAGGCTGCCTGCCCTCACATCCCAGTCCCAGCGCCCCACCCCCAAAAATTTTGGGACCGCCTGATAATACGAGGAACCTCCAAAAGCAGACACCATATTTTACACTTTGTTAAAAAAAATAAAAAACACAAAACCAAACACACCCTTTCTTCTCTGCAGCGACGAACACAAATAAAAACAACCCAAAACTAAAAATCAACCATTAAAACTTAAATTGAAGATCTAATCAACACATATAATCATCCACAACATCACAAATATCATCAATTATAAGTCATTTCATCTATTTTCTTTCAATTTAAGTCTAGGGTTCATGATGAACACAAAAATTGAAATTGGGGATTTTTTATTTTTCTTTTAATTTTATACAATTGGGACTACTAGGTAACAATGTATAACTAATATGCTCCCCGTAGACATAGGATTGGCATACATTAGTGAGTTTGTCGAAAATTTGATTTCGAACCAAAACCCCAATTTTACTTTCAAATCACTCACGTTAGGAACCAAATAAAATTGTTGTTATGCATTGTTAATACAACTTAAAAACGTTTTTCAACACATGCATAATGATCTCATAAACAAAGGTCGAGATCCATAATTCATATGTATTTTTCAACATGTTTTGGACGAGCAAAATCAAACTAAGGAGCGTTTGGATTAACTCTCAGGATTCTAATTTTAGGTCGAGTTAATCATTACTCCACATTTGTCATACTTAGCCCACACTAGAAATAATACCATAAAATATTACAAGTAACCGATAAAAATGTGACTTAACTTCTTTTAGGTAATCATGCCTCGCAAATCATCTGAAGACTATAAGAATACAAGACATTATATCCCAATGATTTCACATGAATACTGTACACCTATAAAAGAAATATTAAGAAACCTTGAAAATCGCTACATTCATGAGGCTCGGATGGTTTCTGAGGACTTTACGGATCTACATTATGTTCGGTCTTTGTTTAGTTTTTTCGAGTTTGATGTGTCTACTTGAAATCAATGACCAAATTTGTCCTCGCTTCATACTTGAATTTTATAGTCAATTTCATTTGAACTATTCTGACAAAGGTCAAATGTTCATCGAATTTGTGATTCAAAATCAATTCTTTTCTTACTCTCTTGAAGAATTTGCTCAAATTCTTGACATACCTTGCGAGGGTGCTTGCGTCTTTACTGACAAGTGGTCACTTGACGAGTTGGCATATGGTGTCCCCGTTAGCCGGATGGCCCCATACAAACCACCCTCCTTCTCCTAATGACATCATTTCGTCTATTCGAATTGATCAAGAAGGTCAAGTCCGTCGCATCCGTCATGAGGAAGAAATTGATGTTCATGAATATCAAATTCTCATTCGTGAAATTGTGCCAACCTTGAAGCCTTTGGAAGAAATTATCTGGGAAAACATTTTCTATATGGGGGGTAATCAGGACCATGTTCCCGCGTGTCTTTGTTACATGCTTTATTATGTTGTACACTTTAAAAAGTTCAGCCTTGCCTGTTATATGGCAAAGCGAATGGAGTGTGTCACTAAACAAAAGAGGTTAATTCTACCCTACGGTATGCTATTAACCCGTTTGTTTAAATTCATCATGAATGAAAATCATGAGTTGTATAAAGAGTCCTATATCTTGTACGATCATGTCATGAATCCTCTTGCCGCTCAACAAGAGCGAAAGACAAAAAGATCGTAGGCAACGAGAAGAGTCGTCACTCGTGCTACTCCACTTCTTCTTCTTCCGCCTTTGACCAACCATCCTCCTCTCATCTTAACGATGATGATGATAGAAATGGCGAAAAGACCTCGCGTGCAAGCACTCCTTCCCCCATTCGTTATGTCAATTCATTAACAAATTAAGTTCCTTAAGTTTTTTAAAACCCACCTAACATTGACCCTCACTTGGAACCTTTTTACACCCATCAAACCGAAATCATCAACCATCAAGTTCAGATTCGAGATGAGCACCGTGGTGGATTATGGTCAATCGAGAAAGGCCTCAGAAAATTGTGGAGAAATATGAAAAAGTGAGCAATATGGAAATTTGCTTTGTGACATTATTAATTATACTATTTACTACTTTATGAAGCTTAAGTACTTAAACTTATATTATTAGTGATAACATAGTACGTAGTATGGGAAAAATAACTTGCCTTGGATGATCATTTTATTTTTATCATCCTAAACACTTGTTTGCATGCACCTTGATACACTATGATTACTTGTATGACACTATGCATGCTTATCTCTTAGTTAACATGTGCTTATTCAATAGAATTTGGAACAATTGATTTTGTGAATTTGACTATTAAAGTGTTAAATGATCAAAAATGGGATGGAAAAAAATAAGATGACTAAAAAATAAAAATTAAGGAAACGTTTTTGTAATGGCTTACAGAAAAATCAGGAAAAACAAAAAATCCCTGTCTCCAGAGAACGGGGACCCCCATAAATAAGGGCGGCCCCTTAATATATCATGGACCATAGCCAATGTAATAGGGACCAGCCATCAGAAGTCACGAAAACTTTACTGTGACTACCTGATTTTATGTGCAGTTGACTATTCTTTCTTAGACCCAGCTAAACTTCCTGCATTTTGCTAAACCACTTTTGGAATCTATCCCTTAAATCCTCATGCCTTAACTCATGCCCCAATAATCTCTAACACTAGTGGGTACAACTAAATTTTTTAACAGGAGGAAGGGTGGGGAAAAGCAGAGCGTGCGGGCTCAGCTCTTGCACTCCTCCCATCCGTGAAGCTAAGGCTGGAGAAAAAAGCATAATATAATATAAAGCGCTAGCGCCCAACCGGCTTTCCGCCTCCATTTGGTCGTGCTGCTATAATGACAATCATTGGTGGACCTTCCCTTGAACGAGTCACGGAGCTCTCAACGAGTGGTTAAGGTTAGGAATCCCATCTCTAGTTGGGGCTTTCTGTTCGAAGGTTATAAAGTGTGGTGCGGGTTCATCTCTCTCAAACCAGTTTTCAGCTACATAGGGTGGTGATCCTAGGGACCTAGACTTAGATCTCTTCTCTATGGCGGGAGTCTCTTTCGTATCAAGAGTGTTTTGGGGAGGCCTACCTTCCACGATATTGTTCTATGGAAGCGGGCGGGCTGTTAGAAGATCGGCCTGCTTTTTTGTCCGTAGAGGAGGATGTACCTTTCAAGCGCATATAATATAGAAATGTATATATGATAATATAATATATAATAAGTATATATATGATATATAATCTATAATAGTATAAAAATATAACTATATATATATGTATATATTAGATAAATGTATGTATAAATGTGGTGCGTGTTCATCTCTCCTCAACCAGTTCAGCATCAAGGGGGGGGAGGGGTGATCGAGGGACCTAGACATTAGATCTCTTCTCTATGGCGGGAGGTCTCTTTCGTATCAAGAGTGTTTTGGGGAGGCCTACCTTGCCACGATATTGTTCTATGGAAGCGGGCGGGCTGTTAGAAGTTCGGCCTGCTTTTTTTGTCGTAGAGGAGGGATTGACCCCTTTACAAACGCAGATAATATAATATATATACATATATAGTATATATATAATACAAAATATAATGAATATATATACATATATATGTATAATATATATATATAATCATATGTATCTCGTATGTATATGTATATATATGTAAATATGTATTATATGTATATGTAAATATATGTATAATGTAGTATAAATGTTATGTATATATATACTATATATAGTATATGAATATATTTATTAATATATATGTATAACACCCCACATATATGTATATGTATACACATATATGGATATAATTTCAAACTCCCCCTTGATGTGTGCCCTCCTCGTTTTGGGCACCAAGTGATTCGATTCTTAAGAAAAAATTGTTTGCTACAAAACAAATTTAGAGGTACAGTGCACGACAAATATCTTTTAAACATAAACATTGGATTCAAGTCACCCAAAAAAGAGTTTCATTCAACAATCAAGAAACTCATACAATAGCAAATGCAAGTAATACATTCATACAACATAAAATAAAAATAGAGCTAATACGATCTTAAGAACACATTATCACATAAGGTACTACTATAATCTAAGAAGCTTCATGAGATAGATAGAGACACGTCAACATAAGTCAAAATTGATTCATGATTCATAGGGGATGACTTGATTTAAGCAAAAAGGATTGTGGAACACTTTTTATGGAAAAAAATTAAAACCCTTCAAGGTTGGAGGTTGAAAGTGTGAGGTGATTGCGGTAGTGAGAAGATACTCAAGATGAGCAAACATGATGTTCATCTCATCTCTTAAGGTTAAGAAAAGAGTTCGGTTGTGAGAGCAACATATGCAAGTTGACCCATGGTAGTCATGGTAGTTGTAGTAAAGAGGGTGGCCCATGATAGGTGGTTGAGGTTGTGGTGGAGATGGTGGTGATGAAGTATCATGAATGTGATCAAGAGGAGTGATTGGTGACAAATAAAGTGTGATATCCAAAGAAGGACGACTTTGAAGTGGTTGAGGGTTTAAAGGTCTAGGAGGAACATCCGAGATGTTGTCAAGCAAAGGTTAAAGGATTGAGGAGAAGTTGTGATTCAATTATTATGTATTGAAATTAAAAGTTTTTGATAGAAAAGAAAAGAAGTGCTCTACTTGGCAATGATGAGGTTTGATTGTGGATGGAGTTTTTGATTGGTGCTTTTGGAGGAGCTAGAGATTAAGAAGTTGTTGTGGAGAAGGAGTGGTGTGAGCTAATCTTCATCGTCTAAAGATGTTAACAAATAGTTTTCTAAATGGGATTAAGGTTGGGTTGTATTTACTTAGAGGGTTAAAGAAGAAGCTTTGTGCAAATTCATAGTAGAATGGTTGAGGAAAGATGAAGAGAGGTAAGAAGATAGGAAGGATGATATATTTTAATAAGAAAGCATAGGAACTATAGTAATATATATAATAAAATTATATGAAATAAAATATATAAAAATATAAATATGAGAATAATATATATAAAATATACGCAATATATGTATATTAAATACACATATATGGATATAGTAATATAAATGTAATAGATAATATGGTAAAATATATATAATATATATACCAATATAAATATATACATAAAAATAATATATCAACATATAAATAGATATATACATATATATATAAACCTTATTATATATATATATAAAATATACAAAATATATAAATATAAATATATATATATATAGTATATATCATATTGTATATATATAAATATATACTAATGATCCTATGCTTTCTAATTAAATAAGTCATCCTTCCCATTCTTCTTACCATCTTCATCTTCCTCAAACCATTCTACCATGAATTCCACCAAAGCTTCTTCTTCTAACCCTTCTAAAAAATCAACCACCATAATCCCTTTTAGAAAACCTATTTGTTAACATCTCTAGCGATGAAGATGTCACCACCACACTTTCTCCCACAACAACTTCTTCATCTCTAACTCCTCAAAATGCACCATCTAAAACTCCATCTACTAATCAAACCTCATCAAGCCAAGAGAACACATCTTCTTCTTTTCAATCAAAACTTTAAATTTCACCACCATCATCAAATGAACCAACTTCTCCTCAACCTTTAAACCCTTTGCTTGACAACATCTCGGATGTTCCTCCTAGACCTTTAAACCCTCAACCACTTCAAAGTCATCCTTCTTTGGATATCATACTTTCTTTGTCACCAATCACCCCTCTTGATCACATTCATGATACTTCATCACCACCATCTACACAACAACCTCAACCACCTATTACGGGCCACCCTCTTTACTACAACTACCATGACTACCATGGGTCAACTTGCATATGTTGCTCTCACAACTGAACTCTTTTCTTAACCTTAAGAGATGAGATGAACATCATGTTTGCTCATCTTGAGTATCTTCTCACTACCGCGATCACCTCACACTTTCCACCTCCACCTTGAAATGGTTTTAAATTTTTTCATAAACGTGTCTCCCCAAACCTTTTTGCTTAAAAAGTCATCCCCTATGAATCATGAATCATTTAGGACTTATGTAGCCTTGTCTCTCTCTATCTCATGAAGCATACTTAGATTATAGTGTACCTTATGGATTAATGGTCTCTTAGATCGTATTAACTCTATTTTTATTTTATGTTGTATGAATGTATTACTTGCATTTGCTATTGTATGAGTTTCTTGATTGTTGAATGAAACTCTCTTTTGGGTGACTTGAATCCAATGTTATGTTTAAAAGATATTTGTCTTGCACTTGTACCTCTAACTTTGTTTTGTAGCAAACAATTTTCTTAAGATCGATCACTTGGTGCCCCAAACGAGGGGGCATACATCAAGGGGGAGTTTTGATATCGTGGACTTTTTTCTTTCTACAACTACTCGACAATCATCCTTTTTGAATTCGACAAAAAGGGGGAGAAATGGAACAAAACTCATTAATAATTTTGTAACTTTTAATTTTATACAAAATGAGTTTTATATTTTGTCATCATAAAAAGGGGATTTGTTTAATACAAATACTGTCAAAAACGTTATTTATAATTTTTCAGACTCACAACTTAATTAGTTTTGAAAATAAAAAAATAAAAAAATCGCTTACGAAAAAATATTAAACGTTACAAATATTAATCGTAAAATTTTATTTCTAAGATTATAATCACTTAAGGATGAACAAACAAATCATTAAACAATGATTAGTGATCAAGAAAAAATTTTCCTCTTATCCATCATATTTTACAAAAGAATTCACAAAATTAATTATAACAAAATTATTTCTAATTAAAAGAAAGAGTGTTTATTAAAAACTTAAATTTGAAATTCAAACCCCCCACCCCAAATTTGAAAGGTTCCACACAATATATAACCTTCCCCACCACAAAGAGCAAAAAGGGAGCGTAGTCTACTGGGCGGCCCCCTTATAGGCCTGCCGGCCCCCAGATATATCTGGGACGCGTGCCGGGGACCAGCCCGCCCTTGACCGATGATTATTCTGTCCAATCTAAATACTTGCTCCATTCCCTGCAGAAAAACACACCTCTTAGCACGAAATTTTCAGATAACTTCTCTCTCTAAAATCTCTAGATCACTAACTTCTTAGATCTTGTTTCAATATCTTCTTAACATTCAGTGCAGAGAAGAACATTCGTATTCGCCAAGAAACTAATTGTTATTTAGTGATCTCTCCTCTTTTCTTTTAAGTACCAAATATCTATTGTAATTATCTTGTGTATTTGTGTGATTCGGATTGTGTGCAAATCCGATAGTATAGATCTAGTGATTGTGTATTGATTGTGAAGTGGTAGATTTGTTCTAGCTAAGATTAGGACTTGTCTACATTTACTTAGTGTCGTTAAAACACGTAAGCGACCGTGTAAACGGTTTTCCCCGCCTAAAGGGAGCTCGTTGACATAGTGAAATCTCGAGTAGGATACTCGGGGAGTGGAGTAGGGCGAAGAGGTGCTTCGTAGCCGAACCACTATAAAATCTTGGCGTCTTGGTTTGATTGTTCCTTTCCTTATCTCTTCATATTATTGTCATTGTTATTTAGCTTAGATAATGTTATATTGTTTGTTTATATTTTGAATTGGTTAAACATACAACTCGAATCTAAATATTTTGAAAGCAAACTTTTAAAACGAAAACGAACCTGTAAACTATTCAAACCCCCCCCTTCTCGTTTCCACAGACCCAACACTTTTCGTTGAAGATCCACCCTTAGCAACATCAGATACGCACACACCTACATCATTTCCATAACCAAACTTAGGGACCAAATTTCTTTTGGTTTTCATACTAAAACATGTCAATAAATATGCGAAGTGGTTTCACCTCCCCCCGGTTCCCTTCCGCCCCTCTTCCCACACCGATCCAAAAATAGGGAAACAAATCGAAAGGCATACAACTTTTTAGCAACAACAAACATAGCAACCAAACAAAAGGGCATATTTAACATGCAAAAATCAATTAGCTAGTATTACCACTGTAAAACAATCATTATCAATTAGCTAGTATAAGTTGGTAAACATACACATGAACAAAACAATGGCCTAATAATATCCTTTACACACAATATGAAAACATGGAAAAGGCAACATCAAGCGCCATGTAAACATAACCTACCATATAGAAAAGGAAGAAGGCGCCTAGAAGGTTTTGGAAGCAGATGGTATAATAACCAACCAAAGAAAAAAATTGGGCCAAACAAAGAAAAGAAAAAAAGAATGAATGTTGGACCAAAGTGACCATGCTTAAATAAGCCCAACACCAAATGACATAGGTTGGTGTCGTTTTTGTACCGATCTTTATGATAGTTTATAATAGGGTTGTGCCTTATACAATCACTATGTATAAGCCCAACACCAAAACGACATAGGTTCAATGTTTATGATTTTTGGGTTGAAACCAATTTTATTGTGTGCTTCTTTGTATTAATTTTGTTTAGGCCAAAATTTTGTTTGTTACATTATATGTTTTGTGTGCTGAAATGGTTACGTGAATGTTGGTTTAATATATGGTTATAAAAGCCGACAATTAAAATCATTCAGACAATTATAAAAAACAAACAACATTATTTATTCAGATTCAGACTTTGTAGACACCTCTTACCAGTTAGATGTGGTAGTCCGATTCATACCTAAAACGTCTTAATGAAACAAACACCCCCTAAGCCAAATAATTATAGGGTATGCACTTGCATACCCTACCTTACACGTAAATCCGCCCCTGCGCGTATATTAAGGGATCTGGTCCCTCACATGGTCATGACATGTAATACTTAGGCTTAAAAAAACGACGCTACGCAATAAGATATAGCGCGCTATACACGCTTTATAACGCTTTATTTCACGCTACGCCTAGAGACGACGCTTTGGCCTGTTTCGTAACGTGGAGGCTACGCTTCGCGCTATATCGCCGCTATAGCGCCGCTATATCCCGCCTTTTAGAACCCTGCTGAATATATACTGTTAGATTCATTCATGGTTGACATAATATTATTTTTTTAATTTTTTATTTTCTTGTAACCATAAATTTTAAAACATGCATAAGTGTAATTTTCAAACAGAGGTTGAAAAATGATATTTACGAGATCATGAAAGAAGAATATCATCTCAAAAAACAAAAAAAACACATTATAGCCATTTATTTTTTATCAAATAAAAAAACAATTAAAAAACTTCACTTTTCACCTTTTAAAAAAAAAAATATCTTGCAAACGGTAAATCGTCAAACGGCAAAAAATACACCATCGCGACGAGAATTAAATCATCTTTCTATAGAGGGGCACTTTTATATACTATAGACAAACTTTTTTTTGATTTTTTTTTCAGTCACGTCTGAAAAAATCACATGTGATTTAATAAAATCAAATGAATCACATGTGATTTTTTCAGACGTAACTAAAAAAAATCGATTTCATATACTTTTGACGACTTTTTAGTGTTAAAATTTCTGCCAAAAAAAATTACACGTGATTTGTAAAATCACTTGTGATTTGTTGTTTTTAAAAATCACGTGCTATTTCATAAATCACATGTGATTTCACAAATTCACTTATGATTTTTAAAGTAATAAATCACGTGTGATTTCATAAATTCATAAATCGCATGTGAATTTACAAATTTACGTGTGATTTTTAATGTAAGAAATCACATGTGATTTTTCGAATCACGTGTGATTTTTTCTGAGCGGAAATTTAAAAAAAATATTCATCGAAAGTATACAAAAGTATAATTTAATTATCTTCGCGATGGTATAATTAAATTTACGTCAAACGAAAAAAATACACCATCGCGACGAGTATTTTTTTTATATTTCTATAGGGGGCACTTCTATATAATTTCGACGAACTTTTTTTCCAAATTTTTTTTTCAGTCACGTCTGAAAAAATCACAAGATTTCGTAAAATCACATGTGATTGTGATACAAATCACATATGATTTTTTCAGACGTGACTGAAAAAAAATTTCGTCGAAAGTATATAGAAGTGCCCCTCTATAGAAAGATGATTTAATTCTCGTCGCGATGGTATGTTTCGTTTTGCGTAACGATTAACGGTTTGTGAGATATTTAATTTTAAAAAAATAGGATGAAAATAGGTTTTTTAATTAAATTAAAATATGAATTAATCTAAATTATTAGATGGAAATAAAATGGGTGAATTGTTCTTTAATTAGATATTGTTCTATATGAAACTTTTTCTCGTTATAGAATTTGATAAAGTTACAAATCAATATTTTTCACACCACATATTAAAACTCTCTTCAACAGCGTTAGTTAAATATTATTTTGTAAACTTAAAATTTAATGTTACTCATCATCATATTTGAAGTCTAAAATTATTTTAAACGGAAAGAAGTAATTAAATATTATTTTGTCAACTTAAAAATTGCTTGTTACTCATCACTATTGTTGTCATTTAAATTATAAATCGAAAAAACTGCAAGTATGAAAACACACCTACTTTGTGGTTCAAACGTGGCCCTTTCTGTTAAGGTGTAACACACTTTGCTATTAATTGGGCCGCCATGGCATAATATGTGACTTTCTAATATGAAGCCACTTTGCAACAGTTGAATTGATGTTGTTCCAAAGTTTTTTTAACGTTTATACATATATTCAAAGCACTTCATATACTTAAATTGATTTATGCGTTATATAATGCAGATAACCACCGGCATGAGGAGTATTACTTCGTTTTGACACCAAGGCCACGTTCGTGGCAATCACCGATGATGGGCTGGGAGACTGGGTGGTAGATAATGAGCCTCAACAAGTACTTAATGAAACCAAGTTATTGGTTTTAGGGGTACATATGACTAAAAGTAAGAGTATGCTCAGTACTATGTTGGCGATGGCCGGGAGTGGAAGATGATACAATTCTCCCTTCACCTGGCCCGCATCAAGACGCCCAACAAAACCTTACCATGTCCGTCATTTGTTATGTTTGAGCGTTTTCCTGTGTGACAATTTGAATAACTTATTTTGTAATTAATTCGGGTACTCTTATTTTATGTGGTGTTGCAACTTTTGTTCTTCTTTGTTTGAAATTAGCTTAATAAGATAGGGATCATTATGGTTTTACTAGGAAAAGCAAGTGACTACCTTGCATGCCTCACAGTTGTGTAAATAATATAAGAGTTAACAAAGCTTTTATAATGACTAAAGCTATGGAACTAAAGAGAACTAAGGCATAATGAATAATTATTCGGCTAAACGCATTACGTATGTATCTATTATATTTACATTATATATAACCTACGTAGCAGGATCAATAACGGGCTATTAATTATGAAGTTAAGACTTACATAATTGAATTAGAGCAAAAGAGGAAAAGACCAAGGTGGTCAAGTGTAACTTATGTGGTGATTAGTGTGATTGATTTAGTCATAACAATTAATCAATTATCATAACTAATAGACTAATGACAAAAGGAAGTTACAAACTTTTCTCCTTTATTTTATCTTCCAAAAGCCCACGTCCAAAACAAGCGTAAAATCTAATGTTTCGTGTTTTTGATCTTAAGTGCTAATCTATTGTAGTTAAAGGCTTAATGAAGGGTTACAGGTTATTATCAGACTAGCATCAAAGTGGTATACGTTGATGTGTAGTGTGTTTTTACATAGAGGTGATCTCCTTTTGATCACTTCGGTTTCTAGGGTTGATCGGGTTGTGGTGACTGGAGCAAGCGTCCTACCGAATCACATCTATCAAATGTGATAACTTCTGACCGTGTATTTCTTTCAATTAATCATATAGATAATATGGATCCTAGGCATTATCGCTTTTATTGAGTATTGTTTCTTTAATATTTCAAGTTTCTTTAAACAACCCATGAATTACGCAGGTCTACAATCAAAACTAAGAAAACCCAATTTCAAAATTATAAAACTCTTCTTTTTAAGATATAAGCTTGATATCATATTTTTACTTGCATTTTCTACTTATGTAGGATAAATATAATAAACTCGACTCGGCTTGAATCGTTAACACCTCTAACTAACAACAAGGCCTGTGAAGTTGACAATATCCCCCACTTGAACTTTCTTGTAATGTTGGATCAAGTATCTCCCTATGCTTATTTAATGGTGTTGCAACTTTTGTTCTTCTTTGTTTGAAATTAGCTTAATAAGATAGGGATCATTATGGTTTTACTAGGAAAAGCAAGTGACTACCTTGCATGCCTCACAGTTGTGTAAATAATATAAGAGTTAACAAAGCTTTTATAATGACTAAAGCTATGGAACTAAAGAGAAATAAGGCATAATGAATATTCGGCTAAACGCATTACGTATGTATCTATTATATTTACATTATATATAACCTACGTAGCAGGATCAATAACGGGCTATTAATTATGAAGTTAAGACTTACATAATTGAATTAGAGCAAAAGGGGAAAAGACCAAGGTGGTCAAGTGTAACTTATGTGGTGATTAGTGTGATTGATTTAGTCATAACAATTAATCAATTATCATAACTAATAGACTACTGACAAAAGGAAGTTACAAACTTTTCTCCTTTATTTTATCTTCCAAAAGCCCACGTCCAAAACAAGCGTAAAATCTAATGTTTGGTGTTTTTGATCTTAAGTGCTAATCTATTGTAGTTAAAGGCTTAATGAAGGGTTACAGGTTATCAGACTAGCATCAAAGTGGTATACGTTGATGTGTAGTGTGTTTTTACATAGAGGTGATCTCCTTTTGATCACTTCGGTTTCTAGGGTAGATCGGGTTGTGGTGACTGGTGATAGCGATCCTACCGAATCACGCTACAAATGTATACTTCTACCGTGTATTCTTTCAATTAATCATATAGATAATATGGATCCTAGGCATTATCGCTTTTATTGAGTATTGTTTCTTTAATATTTCAAGTTTCTTTAAACAACCCATGAATTACGCAGGTCTACAATCAAAACTAAGAAAATCCAATTTCAAAATTATAAAACTCTTCTTTTTAAGATATAAGCTTGATATCATATTTTTACTTGCATTTTCTACTTATGTAGGATAAATATAATAAACTCGACTCGGCTTGAATCGTTAACACCTCTAACTAACAACAAGGCCTGTGAAGTTGACAATATCCCCCACTTGAACTTTCTTGTAATGTTGGATCAAGTATCTCCCTATGCTTATTTAATAATGAAAGCAATGTTTATGTGATGAAATCCATTAAACATTAAACAAATGATACTCTGCAACATATCTTAAACAATTTAAACATTAATCAAATAAAAAATATATTGAGAATTTTGACAAGAGAAGATGCTCATATTTAAACGCCACCAAATGGTCAAATAGTAAGGTTATTGGTTTTGTTAGAAGAGGTAAAGGGTACCTTGCTAGTTGCGTACATTTGGAGATGGACATAAAAGAGTCGGAAACGATCATGAGATTAACCCGGTGAGGCCGCGTATATATGAATAAATGAGACTCGCCTTCCCCAATAACCTCAATACGAAAACCTCATCCGTTTAGAAGATGTTCGTATTTACATCATGTCATCTCCAATCATCGTGTTCAAATGACATTTTTCTTTGTATTTGAACATTGAGCATCTAAAACCATCTACAGTGTAAAGTGTACACTTGAACATCTAACACTTATGTATTTGTAGTTTGTAATAATAATGAAATAATGAAGTACGTTAGGAATTCTAGTACAAGACCTATCGTTTCGTCTATTAAAAAGTCAAGAAAATATTTTTCATGTGTTGATATGCTGGTAGACTCAATGACAAGTTATAAGAAGACCGACATGCTATAGAAAAAGAATCTCCAATAAACTTTTTTTTTAAAGTTTATACTTGTATTATGTCATTATTTTATATTTTTTTTCTTTTCTAAACCTATTCTCATTGTGTATAAACCTCATAAAGCTTTATAAATATCATACATAATTCAAATGTATTTAATTGTGAGGAGATTTAGTATTATAGATTTATTCATGTCACACAAGCATTAAATGGTTTCTTACTATGCTTTACAACTTCTCAAACCTCTCCATATTTTTATAAAACTTTTCATAAATTACTATAATGGATGCTATAAGGTTATCTATCAGGAGAGGTTCATGAAAATGTTTATAAAATTTGAAGAGGTTTATAAATTGAGTCACCATAGTGAGATGATGTTTATGATGACATGGAATGAAATAGGTGTAAGGGGTCGTTTGGTAGGACAGAATAAAATGTCAAATGAATGGTATAAACGACGTAATGGAATAAATAGTGTAACGTACGTTAGAAATTATGTTTGATTTGTATGATAAGACGTAATGGAATTGATAATAAAAAAACTAAAATATAAGAAGTTTATTTAATGTGGATAGTTAATGATGGAGTTTTATGTAATTTTGATTCCATTACAAGCCGCAATGAAAAAAAAGGTAGGGGACCCCTAAGGTGGTTTTGGTGTAATGGGTCATTCCTTGTAATGATGTAATGAATCATTACATTATACAATTCTAAACAAACAACTTTTTTCCATTCCATCGTAATAATCTTATTCATTCTTGTAAGTTTGTGAACCTTTTCATTGTAACTAAATACATGTAACTCGTTTAATACCTCATTAAATTATAATGTTTTAACAAGTTTAATCATAATGATAATGATTTTATCAAATGAGAAAATAAAAACTACATGACATGGACATTATATAAACCTTATTAAAAAGTTTACCATTGGAGATGCTCTAAGTTGCGTAACTTAAATAGCGAAGATGCGCTTAAAATGTGCTCTCTTCCCTTTTAATTAGGGGTGTGCACAGTTCGGTTTTGATTGGTTTTTGGCTAAAACCAAAACCAAACCAAAATATTCGGTTTTTATAAAACCAAAAACCAAAACCGGTCGGTTTTTGGCGGTTCGGTTTTTTTGGTTTTTCGGTTTTTTTGGTAGAAAATTGGTTATTTTTTTTGTCAATATGAGTCTAATAATGTTTACCCAAATTTTTACAATTATACACATATAAATGAGACAAACACACACACACACATGCAATTCAAAATACACATAGTATGATGATTGTCATATATATATAACGATATATTGTCAAGTAAACACACGTACATGACAAATACATATATAAACATTAAGATATATATATATTATAATTACACACACAAAATAAATATGAATCTAAAAATTGGATTTATTATTTATTTATATTATATTAATTATATATTATTATAAAACTGGTTCGGTTCGGTTCGGTTTTTGGACGAAAACCGAAACCGAACCGAAATTTTTCGGTTTTTAAAAAAGTAAAAACCGAATCATCAATTTCTAGTTTTGGTCGATTTTTTCGGTTTTCGATTTAGTTTCGATTTTTTTGGTTTTTTCTGCTCACCCTTACTTTTAATGCATCACATAACTCTTTTAATGCTTTTTGATGACTTAGTTTTGTGCGCGTTCAATTGGTGTCATAGTCGTTGTAATAGGAAGTTTAATTGGATTGATTGGCTTAAAAACCCTCATTTAATTTCTTTGTAATTTTCTCTAACTCCTTGCTAGTTTAATAAAAGTTACCGTTCAAAAAAAAAAAAACATAACTCTTTATACCTTCCTACACCTCCCTTCATAAATACTAGTAAATAAATACTTCCAACCATACCTCACCAACCCCATCTCGCTTACTTCATACTTACAAATATATAAAAAATAATAATATAACTTTTTTTTCAAAAGTTTCTAAAAAGTAGATGTGAAATATATAATTTTTTTTACCGAAGTTCTTAAAAAGTAGATATTGAATCTTGGCAAAAAATATTGAGAAAAAAAAAAGCGTTAACAAATGAGGTGGAATTCTTGAATAAATCTTGTATCCCAATCCAATCGGTATACCCACCGATGTGGGATAAATTCCACTTCCATTTTCTCTTAATACCTTCTTTTTTTTTTCTACAAGATACGATATCTTATCCACGTCAACATTAATCTCGACATAACAAAATATTACTTATTCATATGATATATACCGTACATGTGCACCGTACATGTGCATAACAGTGTCCAAAGTTAATGAAAACTCATTTACGTCAATTTTATTGTTGTTTTAGTTTTTCGTGGTTCCCATAAGTCCCCTCAAGTACATGCTTACGTGTTTTAATTAAATCTCTATTCTTTAGATCAGACAGTTTAGAAGGTTTCATGAATTAAAAATACATCATAGGTGTGACTTTCGACCTTTCAAGCTAACTTTTAATTGACTCGTTTGAGATAAAAACATATCTCCAATCAACCCATCACTTTTTTATGCACAATCTACGGGTCATATGAACCTGAAGAAATGTTTCCTGGTGGAGAGTTCCCTAATCAGAATCCACGTGTTGGAGAGGGATTAGCTACATGGGTTATGAAGAGCCGATCTCTAGAAGAATACCTTGTTCTCTAGTATCCACATAGTTGCTTGTCATTTTATACTTGAATTATGACTTGTCTTGTTGATGCATTAGAGGTGGCAATTTTAACCCATTTACTTATAATTGGGGTTATGTTTTATCTCGCACGGGTTAAACATGTAGAATCTTAGAAAACCGATGAAATAAAAATTATTTTAAATGGGTCGAAAGTCGCCCAAAGTGTACACATCTAACACAAAAAACCCCTAACTCATTTTTCGAAAAGTTATATTCTTATTGAAATAATTTAGTCTTTAAATATATATTTGATGCACAATTGTTTATAAAAAGTTGACTACTTATGGCTAAAAGTGCTTCGACTTGATCTGATCCACACGAAAAATTACCTGTTTTGACATGTTGCTTGCCCCGTATGTTAAGTTTTATACCACAAGTTAATATTGTTGTAGAGATAATATGAGTTTAAAATCATACTCTCTTAGGGGCCGTTTAGTTCGCAGAATGTTTTTGGTGGAATTAGAATGTGTTTAAGGAATTGGAATGTTAAGGAATTGGAATGTTAAAGAATTAGAGTGTTAATGAATTGGAATATGATGAAATTGGAATTTGTGAAAACTATCGCGTGTTTGTTTGGAAAAAAATAAAATGAAAAAACAAATTATATAATTATATTAATAATAATAAATATAATTTTTAAAAAATAAATAAATAATAATAATATAATTTTTTAAAAATAATATAATTTTTAAATAAATAAATAGATAATAATAATAATAAATAAATAAATAATAATAATATAATATTAAATATATAATTAAATAAATTTTTAAATAAATAAATAAATATAATTTTAAAAAAATAAAAAATAATATAATTTTTAAATAAATAAATATATATAATTTTTTAAAAATAAATAATAATATAATTTTTAAATAAATAAAATTTTAAAAAATTAATAATATATAAATAAAAATTAATAATAATAATAATAAAATAATAACAAAATAATTAATAATAATAATAATAAATTAATATAATAATAATAATAATAATAATAATAATAATAATAATAATAATTTATTTTTGATGATAAAAATATCGAATTCCATGGAATTATAAACTTTCCTTCCGTTTTATGATGGAATGTTGAATTCCACACATAAAGGAATTTGAGTTAATTCATTACATTCATTCCGCCAACCAAACACACTAAGAATGTAATTCAGATTTTGAATTTAAACATTCTGCCAACCAAACACATTATGGAATTGGAATCAGATTCCAATTCCATCAGAATCCTGAAGATTCCGCGAACCAAACGGGGCCTAAGAATGTAATTCAGATTTTGAATTTAAACATTCTGCCAACCAAACACATTATGGAATTGGAATCAGATTCCAATTCCATCAGAATCCTGAAGATTCTGCGAACCAAACGGGGCCTTATATTAATTTTCCAGACTTTTTGGAGTTTTTTTTTCCAACTTTCACATTAAATATTTTTTTGTGTTATACAGTACTTCATGCAAAATATATGAATGAATTGGTTTATAAACGTATTTACATTAGTATAATTTTCAATCAAGTATTATATAAAAAAAATATATTTATGATCAACGTTGAAAAAAATGATTTGAAAAAATCAAACTAAACGTTTATTATAAGAATAACGTAATGTCTATTAAACTAATTACTCAATAGTCTAGTACTCCGTACCGTGTAAGTGTACACCTCTAGTTTCCCTCCATTTTTCCCTCTACTTTTCCCTCCATTTTTCTTATTACCCAATGAATATTTGTGTAGAGCCTCTCTTTTATTACCCTATATATCACACAACATTATTGACAAACAGCTGAAAGGGAGACATGCCATATGGGTCAGACAGGTCAAACAGATTAAGGTGGTGTCTGTTTTTTTAAAAATGCCTCTTAACAGCATCTTAATCTGACTCATTCAGACACGGTCAGACATTTGAGTCATTAAGACTGTTTTTTTTTTTTAAGTTATTCAGAGGCAGTAAAAGGCAAGCAGTGTTAAGAGCGTTTATTTTTTTTTTATCATTAAGAGGCAGTAAGAGTCATTTACCTTTTACTGAACTAGATGTGGAGATGGTGTCTTAACACCTCTTAATGTTTTTTTTTTTACTTTTTTATGTTTTTTTTTAATTTCTTGATTTTTTTTTCTTTTTTCACCTTTATCTTTTATATTAAAAGTATTAAATAAATTATTGCATATGTTTTATTAGAAATGAGTCTATAAGATGATATGTGACTCATATTTTGTTCAAATTGATGGGTACGGTACTCATAGATCTCAATTCTAACGCGACTCATTTAGTTAATTGTTTTAAAAGTTCAATTCAAATTTTAAATTGATTATATTATAAAAGTTGTTTTTTTTATTTAGCGAAGTTTATTTCTTGTACGAATGCAATCGAATTATATTTAAATTGTAAAAATTAGAGTTTAACACGTCTAAACATTTTTACTAAAAAAGGGGGTTTTATTTCATTCAGATTCAGATTTCTCAACCACTTATTCATATTCAGATGGAAATCGCATTCAGACTATTCTACCGAAAATTCAGATTCAGATTTGCGAATCAGATTCAGATTCAGAGCCTCTTAATAAACAAACAGCACCTAAGTATCAGTAACAGCGTCAACCTGACCCGCACCTTACTAAAAACAGGCTATTTTGACCCGCACCATCTTGTGACCACGTGGTAAAATCTTGTCATAAAAGTCATGCTATAAAGAAAATACTTAGTCATGAACTATAAATTAAATCTCGTAACATAGTACAGCCTAGTCAACAAGTCACGGGTTACCAAAACGAGTTTCCGTTGATTGCCATCATATCGTAAATGAGATATCTCCTTTCCTGCGTGTGTTTGATCGGGTCAGTATCATTTACCATTTCCCCATCAAACAAGGTGTAGTCATGAGTGTTTCCAGTCGCAACCTAACAAAAAAGCATGTCAGATACAAGCTCATCAACAGAAGCACAATATTAGAGATACTCAAAACCAAGGTAGTCAAAACAAGAGGAAAGTGATCGTGCCTCGTTCCCTGTAGGTTAAAATTTCTAACCATTTATGTGAAAATAAGTCATTGAGTTACATTTTATCGATAACAGATCTTATTTTTATTGTGGGAACAAAATATCAAATGTGTGGTTTCAAGTTTCTCACATAATACATCTCTGTCAGAAACTATTGGCAGTATACATCCTTCGTTAAGCAAACGTTTGCCACAATACATCCCTGAGGACGAACGATGCAAATATTTTTTCGTTATCTTCTCACGAGGGATGTATTGTGTAAAAACACCACGGGGATGTATTTTGAAATATATATAATATATATATATATATAGATATATATAATATATATATATATATAATATAAATATAAATATATTTTTATTTTTAATTTTTTATGTTTTATTATATTTTTTATTTTTTAATTTGTTTAATTATTAATAATAATATTATTATTATTATAATTATCGGCCGTTTTTTATTTTTGTATTTTATTAATAATTTTTTTTTTATCAGTTTGGTACGTTTTTTTCGTTTCTGTCCATTTTTCTCCGACGTTATTATACGTTTTCGTACGTTTTCATACGCTTTCATCCGCTTTTATCAGTTTAAATATGTTTTGGTAAATTTTTATACGATTTTGTACGTTTTGGTACATTTTATAAGTTTTTTATCCGTTTTTGTACTTTTTTTTTCTAATTTGTCCGCTTTTGTACGCTTTTATCCTTATTGATTATCAGTTTTTATCTTTTTTTTGGGTATAAAAACGTATTAAAATGTACAAAACGAAAAAAACAATGTATAAAAACGTATGTTTTTTTATTTTTGTACGTTTTACATTTTTGTACATTGTTTTTTCGTTTTTATACGTTTTCGTACGTTTTAATATGTTTTTATACTTTTTGATACATTTCATTTTTCTACAGATGAGAACGTAAAAAAAATGATAAAAACTGATAATCAATAAGGATGAAAGCGTACAAAACGTATGAAAATGTATAATAACATCGGAGAAAAACGGACAAAAACGAAAAAAGGATAAAAAAAAGCGGATGAAAATGTATAATAACGTCGGAGAAAAACGGACAAAAACGAAAAAAAACCTACCAAACAGATAAAAAAAATTATTAATAATATACAAAAATAAAATATTGGCCGATACTAATCATAATAATCATAATAATAATATTATTAATAATAATTAAAAAAAAATTAAAAATAAAAAAATAAAACAAAAAAATTAAAAAAATAAAATATTTGCAAAATACATCCCTGTGGTTTTTTTTACACAATACATCCCTCGTGAGAAGAAAACGGAAAAAATATTTGCATCGTTCGTCCTCAGGGATGTATTGTGGCAAACGTTTACTGCCAATAGTTTCTGACAGGGATGTATTATGTAAGAAAGTTAAAACCACGGGGATGTATTTTGTAGTTTACTCTTATTGTGGGAACAAAATATCAAATGTGTAGTCCAAAATATTATTTTTATTTTGGTGAATTGTGTGTTTACATCACTACGACCTGGCTAAATCAGGTTATGAACCGGCCATATCCGGTTAGACCCGGCCATATCCGGCCAAAACGCAGCCATATCCGGTTAGACCCTGCCATATCCGGCCAAGACCCGGCCATATCCGGTTAGACCCGGCCAAGACCCAGCCATATTCGGTTAGACCCGGCCAAGAATCGGCCATATCCTGTTAGACCCGGCCATATCCGGTTAGTCCCGGCCATATCCGGTTAGACCCGGCCAAGACCTGGCCATATCCGGCCAAGACCAGGCCATATCCGGTTAGATCCGGCCATATCCGGTTCGACCAGGCTATATCCTGTTAGATCCGGCAAAGACCCGGCGCCAGGGGTGAGCATCGGGTCAAACCCACACAAATGTGTTTCATATGTGTGGGTAGAGGGTACCCAATAAATTTTAATGGCCGTCAAAATCACATAACGATCAATATCATGAAAAATGGACACAGACCTACTAAATGCTGAAAGAGTGGAAAGGTAATCTAATTGCACGCTACCTCATTAGCGTTTCCACGTGGAAATCGCAAGTTAACACTTCTAAAATCAAATTTTCTATCAATCAAATAGCATCCATCCCGTGTTAGTAACATCATATATCGAGTTCCATCGGCTTTCCATGTGTATAATAGTACTGCTGCCTCAAGAGTTGTAAGTTGTCCCTGCATTAGGAAATAACTCAACAGCGTAAGTACATTAGCATATATCCTATATAGGAAGATTGTCCATAAGACACCAAATAATGTATCTATACGACTTGGTAAGCTCTTGTTTGCGGCAGCAGCTTATTATATTTGGCTTGAGAGGAATAATCGTTTATTCAAGAACAATAGAAGAGATTAGAGATCTTGTCATGGTGATGGTGAGGCTAAAATTAGTCACGCTCAGATTCAAGAACAAGCCGCGAGTTGTCAAAATGCTCTCGGAATGGAAGTTGCCTAGTACTTTTAGACTTTATAGTTGATAATTTGTGCTAGTCTAGTAGCAGCATGTGGCATGTCACATAGTTGTGTTTGGTAGTTCAAGTCTCGGCTTGAG
>BQNB010027468.1:8307-57609 GCA_026074375.1 Tanacetum coccineum | reverse complement strand
TGTGAATGATTTCATTTTATCTATTAATTTTTTACATCCTGTTTAGTTTATATGTGTGTACTGCTGAACTCATTTAGTACTGCCAGGCAATAGTTAGTGCTGCTAGGCATGTTTAATTTCTGTCTTTGAATTAAGGTTATGATAAGTATTGTATGAAAGTTTTGCTGGATAATCTGAATGACAGTTATGATGTTTAGAACTGGTTAAACTAGTTCGTATTGCTTGGTTAAACCTAATACTGTTAAGGTAAGTTAAAACGGCTAAGCTAAGAACTAAACTGATACATTAATTAATGATAACACACATTAATTCATTTCACCTACCAAAATCATTCAGCTACAGTAATCCCTAACACTTTTTCATAAACCCTAATTTCAAACATGGCAAATCAGAACAGTAACTTTATTATCTTCTTTTTTTCCTTATTTCTTTTTTTTTGCTTATTTTTTAGCTTCTCTGCTAATGTGTGTCCATTATATGTTTTTTTTCAAGCTTAACTACTCATATGTATTTTACCGGGGTAGTGTCCCTTTTACACAAAAAAAAACTGCTCATATGTGTTGATGTGTGTTGCTTATCTGCTTATGTTTCTTAGAATGATAACCTTTTTCGAATCCCCTTATATTCTTAAACACATATATAGCAGTTTAGGGGTGTTTAGATTAAAAAATTAGACCCATATGCATTAGCCACATTATAAAGGAGTGTTTGGGAATTCATTGTGAAAACCAAATAACTGATTTTGATCTTGCTAAGGATATTAGGATAGTTAGCAACCCATTCCTCAGGCCATACCCACACATCATTTTTCTATCAACGTTAGTCAGAGCTTTAATTGAAAAGACTTCCTTAAGTATGCATAGCTCAAACTTTGTTGTTAACTTGCAGAAAACATTGTTCTGAATTTAGATAGTAGCTCAAACAACAACAACTCAGACTGTGAAGACCAAATGGGCCCTCAATCAATTTCAACAGCCCATTTGTGTGCAATTGACAAAGACTGTGAAGACTTTGAAGGCCCAATCCTAGCCCAGTTACAGCCAATCTCAGCCATTGTACACACAAAACCCACTTCATAACCTTATTGGGCTTGAAAAAGCCCAATAACATAAGCCTAAACCTTATTGGGCCCAGACACACTCAATTGGGCCCAATACAAGCCTACAAACCCAATTGGGCCCAATACACAAACCCAAGCCCAAAACACCTTTTTTATAAAACTCAAGGACCAAAAATGTAAATTTTAAAAACCTTGTTTTATAATTAAAAATGAAAAAAATAAAGAAAAGGGCCAAAAATGCCAAGTTTGAAAGTTGTTTTATAAAGAAAAATGAAAAAAATAAAACACAAGGGCTGAAATTGCAATTTTCCAAAATCCCTTTTATTCTTTTAGTTATAAAACGCAGGGACCATTTTTGCAAATTGCCAAAACCTTCTTTATTTCTCTTTTTATAAAACCACAGGGACCAAATTGGTCACTTTCCAAACTTTGTTATAACTGAATTTCGGCTTAAAAGAAATGAAAAGAGAGCCAAAGTTGAGGGACCATTTTTGCATCTTTTCCAAGGTTTTCGTTTAAACCTGCAACCAACCCTGTACCCTACCCGCCAAAACCATACCACCTCTCCCCCACGGTTTCTAGCCCATACCACTTCCCTAGTACACTCACAGCTCACCCCTCACCATTTCCCACCTTACCCTGCCCCTATAACCCTTCCCACTTGGAAATCACTCAACCCCGCACCCCCATCCAATGGCTGAGAATGCTATAAGGCCAATGAAAGGCTAGGATTGCTTGGGAAGTATTGTACACTCACAACAAGCTCGTCCCAAGTCATTTGAGCCTCTATAAAAGGAAAGAGACCAAGCCGAAGCAATCATCCCTGTTTTTACTTTTCTTAGTTTAATTTTAATTAAAGTTTTCTTTAAAATTGTTGTACTCAGTTGATTTAAAAGCTTTATGTTGTAATATTCTGCATTTTCAATAAAAGATAAGAGTTTTTTATGTTATTGCATTTATCAAAATTTGAAGTATAAATTAAGTTGTTTAATTCTGTTCAAATTATTTAGAAATGTGTTAAAAGTATTAAAACTTCACTTATGATTAATCCTCTAAGCCTTGACTTCATTAAAAAGGGCTAAAAACCCGAATTTAGAAATTAAGGGGGTGTTTGGTTTACACTTGAAAATGGGTCAATATGGGATTGGCATGGGTTGTAACCACTCAGCCAACTTTGGCTGAGTGTGTAGGGTTTATTAAGCCACCTAAATCACAACTTTTAGTGTCAAAATAAGTTTTTGAGCCCCTTTTGCATTCTGTCAAATTTTCAATAAGCAAAATAGAGCTTAAGTGCTCCAGCTGTGTAGACAGCTTAAGCACACCCTTGGTGTGCTTATTTGAGTGTTACTAGCCCCTTTCAAAAGTCCCTTGTTCTGTCCCTTTAATTTGACCCAGTCTGAGTCAAAAAAAGTAATATGCATAATTTTTGAAAAACCCCTCTTTTAAGCCCCATTATCAGCAGTTTTAATTAAGCCCTAAGCTCTCAAACTTTGAAAATAAGCTCATTGACCACCCTTTTTAATCTGTTTGTGATTGGTTTTAGGTAAAAAGCACTGATGTGCTTATTTTCATAAGCCCAAAAAGCCCTTAAGCTCACTGTTTGAGCTCCCCTGGTGCTAGACTCCAAATTCAGCCCCCTTTTCTAGCTTATTGCATAACTAAGCCCTAGGTTCTTAGTGTTTTTTCATGTAGCTTATAGGTCCCACTCTTAGGTTTAGCAGCTTATTTGATTTAGATTACTTATTAGAGTAGCTTAAACTAGGCTTAAAGTAGGCCTTTTTCTGTTTTCTTTTTAAAACTGCCATTATAGCTTAAGCCTTTTCAGCTTATTTTAGGTCTTATTCTAGGGTCCCTTAGCTTATTTTAAGAATCCCTTAGCTGAATATCTTTATTAACTGTTTCCCCATTAGTTGTAGCATTATTTTGTTAGCTTAAATCCCAATAAGAAAGACTCAAAAATAAGTCATAAGCATTATTAAGCTTTGTCAGTCAAAACCTCAAGTTTAGCTTATTTAGTGAGTAAATAAGCTAAGTGGCTCTTTACAAAAAATAGATCCCCTTAAAGCCCTTTTAATGTTTGCTTTTATTGCTTTTTAATAATAAGCACTTTGACCTTTTGTAATCGGGGTCCAACTCAGGACTGTTTGTGTAATTCTTGTCTTTTATAGTATTATCAATGTTTAGTGCCCCTTGTCGTTTTGTTGTTTCCCGTTAGTCCTTGTGTCCTTTATGTTAGTCACCTATAGTTAACTTTTGTTAAAATTATTAGTTTAATTACTTTTATTTAATACAGTATACTTTTGGGCATTTTTATATTTTTAGAATTGTTAACTTTTTCTTTATTTAATTTTATTTTTTCAGAATTTTTATAACTTTTATTTTTTGTCTTTTTCTATTTTCTTAGTTTTAATTAGTTATTAATCTTTAAAAATTCATAAAAAATCCAAAAATTAATAAAAAAATATTTTTCTTTTTTATAAAATTTTCTTTTGTCATTTAGTGTCTAGGAAAAATATAAAATTTAGTGTAGGCTTTATTTTTCATAAAAATTCAGTCTTAGACCCGTTTTACCGAGTGCGTTTTACCGTTTCTTTTCGTTTTACATTCAAACGACCTCCGTTTTAGTTCTAGTTTTCTTTATTTTTCAAATTAAGTTAATTAGAATTTAATTTTAATTTTTAATTTAATTTAGCATTTATTTTCTTAATTTTTAGTATTTAGGTTTCCCGATACCTGATTCTGTTCCCCGTATTTTAGTATAGATTTAATTTTAGGATTTCCCTATAACTAATTTTGTTTCCCGTAGTTTTTAAGATCCCCATTTCCTATATCTGTTTCCCGTAGATTAAATTAGGTTTTATTTAATTAATTTTAGTTGTAATTATATCAGTGTTTTCATCATATCTAAATATTCTCCATCATTCAATTTCTCATCAAACCAGGATTACCTTCAATTGCAGCCTCGTTGGGACATACGACCCGGGAATATCTCTTCCGGAATCTTTTTATCATTGATTCTATCTTGTGTATTTTATCCTTTTGTGGAATTTGACCTTTTGCCTTGGTCAAGGGCATTCGGTTAGGATCTGTATTAGGGTTGCTATATAAGTGTATGCTATTTGACGAACCAGTCAACAATCACATATACATATTATTGCCCGGGTATCCTTGGAGGGGACACCGGTAACGGGGGAAACATATTCTTTTATTATTGCCCGGGTGTCCTTGGAGGGGACACCGGTAACGGGGGAACATATTCTTTATTATCGCCCGGGTGTTCTTGGAGGGAACACCTACTATGGGTACACTTTTACTGTGCCTTGAATAAAGTGGCATACATACAAGTCTACGTCACAGTTCATGAACTTAGAGTAATGGTAATCATGGTTTTATACACACTTGAATAAAGTGGCAATACATATTTTGGATATTTGTGATCCAACTTTGACACGTACATTTTGGGACTATTTGGGGATAGAAATGGTCTTGCATATTTTACAGCTAATTGATTTCTAAAAATCATACATACATTTTGGAAGGACATTTAAGGATTTAAATGGTCACACAATTATTTTATGATACTGTAGGGAGACAGTAGTCATTAAACGTTTTTATATGACACTGTAATGATACAGTGGGCAGATACATTTATTGGAACTAACGTTTGTATTTACAGAAACCTATGAACTCACCAACTTTATGTTGACCTTTTTAAGCATGTTTTTCTCAGGGAAATTATATGCTCGGATTTCTTGAAGTGCATTGGAGTCTATACATTCTTTTTTTATTTTATCTTTTTTTTTTTTTTTTTTTTTTTTTTTTTTTTTTATTTTTTATTTGTTTTATTATTTTTTTTTTTTTGTTTTTTTTTTTTTTTTTTTTTTTTTTTTTTTTTTTTTAAGCTTTTCATTGTGATGCAATTATAGGGGACAATTGTATATTTTAATTCAATATTTTGATTTTTAAATCAATTAGATATTTTACAACGGACCCATTTAGGGGGGTTTTTTCGTTCTCTTGTATCTAGCGCTGTGTATTATGAAGTAGCACCCCATGTGGTATTCCGCTGCATTGTTGTATTTTTAGGGGTGTTACATTTTTATTGTGTAAAAGTTTAGTTATTTAAGTGGGTGCATGGAAACTAATAACTTTAATTGGTTTGTTGGTGACAATGCAGGTTAAAAAGATTAGATAAGAGTATACGAAATTGGATAAGCTAGAAATGAGCATATGGGAATTTTGTGAACTATTATATGAAGTTAAGTCTAAGCAGAAATTCAAATTTTAATCAAAAGACAAGCCCGGTGCAACGCACAGATCTGAACTCCTCGTGGAATGAATAGTTGTCATAAAACCCATAGATCCATTCAATGCTAAATAGGTGGGATTTATGATTTTATCTTCTGTCTCCAATTATTAACATATTCTCTTTTTCATTTTTTATTCACTTTCATAATTTATAAAGAATGCACAAACACAATATATAAACCAAACAAAGCTTTTGAATTTATCATACCTATTTCTATTCTAACTCATACCAAATTTCACACCCATTGTCATTCATGACAACACGCCAAACACCCCCTAAATGGCTAATCTATTTGTGATAATATCTGTAGTCATATGTAATAGTGCAATGTAACATTTGTTGATTTTTAATGGAGAAATAATTTTCGTCAAATTTTTTTCATATTTTGAGAATTTTGCAAGTGCACTTAAATATTTATGTCATTAAGAATGACAACTTAAACTTTATAATTAGACGAGGTTTTCTACCCGCGCTGTGCTGCGGAGCGTGGGGTTTTATGTTTGTGATGTATACTAATTCATGATTCGGTGTAACATAGCAATACTTAAATAGAAATAAAAAACATCCCAAACAAACGCCGACAATACTCTAGTACAATGTTATATAGTGAAACTACATATGTTATGTCAACATTGGTTGCTTCCTTTTGGAGCTTGATCTTGAACTTTGGTTGCTTCCCTTTGGATCTTAAACCTGAAGCTTCAAAAAGAAGCTTGTCAAAGGTAGCCTTATCAAACTAAATGGGGTTTTACATTAACGGAACATGCGAACAATCCCGAAGTCAAATATGAAGATTTTGCCCATTTGACCCATAAGAGATGCTTATTTGTTTTGTTGTGCTACGCTTCTCCCATGGTTCCTTTCTTCGTTATTAAAGGTCATAACGCAAATTCTTCTATTGGCTTCGTTTTTTCACTTGTTTTCTTTTACCTGGGCTCTTATACGGTTTTAGCTCCAAATAATGTTATTTTTGTGTCTTTTGGAAAACTATCATTTGGTATCTCTTGAAAGTTTGCAGCCTTCCCAATTCTTGTGTTAGTGATATATGGTAAACATCTCTTTGTGGTGTTATCGTTCTCGCATATGTACCACTTTAATGATCGAAAAAAAGTAGCTCTTGTAACCTGCGTTTGTATAAATCTGAATTGAAATTCCCTGCTAAAAAATGTTTATGTTTATAGGTTTAGTCATTATCTACACTTGAAGCAATCCTAACCTGTATGGCTTAAAAGTAGATGACAATGTTGGTGCAGTTTATACGTATGAGTTTTGTTCGTTGTTATAAAAGCCCAACCTTTTTTACACTTCCTTACCCTTTTACCTTTTTTATGTAAAACTCCAACCTGTTTGGTTTTTCTTTACAAAAATAATTGGATTAAAAAGAGTAGTAGAGAGTGAGTCATACAATATTAATAGTTTTTAGAGTTGCACTAAAGCATAATCAGGTGTTTGAAGAAATTAAGTGTGTAGTCTAACACCACCATACAATCGGGTAGAACATTTCTGAGTTTAGTCTACCATTGTCAAGTCAAGCTTAGGTTAGTCTAAAATTTAGAGCATGTATACTAAAAGGGGAAATCAAGAATATTAAGAGGCATGATGCTTTAAAACAGACAAATGATGGTTCATGATTAACTTAATCATCTTATAGATTAACTTTATCCTACTTTCTCTATATGCACTGTATTCAGGCTGCTTGTACTCAGGCTGTTGATCCAGCAGAAGATCCTTTTTGTGGATCCTGATGTGAAAGTAATGCGTGCAGTCCACCCAATGAGTCTAGTGTGGTTGAAGGTTGTGGGCAGTTACGGGTTTGTCAGCGTACTCTGCTGCCATATTTTTTCGGTTTCCACCGTCACCGTTGTTATGTGCACCAGACTACATGGATCTAATATGTAGTTATATACTTTGCTTGATCTCTCGTAAGCATGAATCTGCAACATTTTCAAGAGACATAGTCAAACACTTGCACCCTTTAAAAATTTGTTTTGCAGTAAAAACACATATACATTTAGGACACCGGACACGTAATACTAATGTTGATCACATTGATTGTCAGCCAAAGCTGTCAATGCAGTACGCAAAAAACTTACAGAAGCCTGAATCAATATATCCACACACACACACCGCCCTAACTATATTAATAAAAATGCAGGCATATTAAGGAAAATTAAGCTGCAAAGCATTTTTTTTTGGGGGGGGGGGGTGACCGTTTATTATCTCCATTACTCCAAGTTTGTAACATTTACAGGAAAACATGTATCCTTTTTGGGTAAATGACGCCACTTTTTGGAATAACTTTGATTATCTACGTATTATCTTGACCGTGTGTCATTGTACCGTGCACTTTAATGAAGTATCTTCGTGGCAGTGACCACGATTCACTTTCACTGATCTACCTTTGCAAAAGTGGTTGTGTAAATTCATTAAAATCGCCTAAAAGCCTTTGTGCTGACTACTCAAGTAATGATAGGGATAATTAATAGATACATATCTACCCGATTGAGATCTTCCCAAGTTGCAGTATTTTCATAGATAGAAATTGCTAATTTTGCGTCCAGAAAATCCAATGGGCACCTAATAATTTTTGATACCCTTATGTATGATTATGTTGGATTAATAAACTTATGATATACTTAAAATAAAGAGAAAATGGTACCTTAAATGAGTAGGCCAACAGAAGCAATTTATCTGGATTCATTGCATCATCTCCGTGGGCAGATTTTGAACAATATTGAGCTCGTCGACTTCGCCAGTTCCCAACCATTCGTACTAAATTGTAGCGCCTGACACGCACCCGAAGATCCTTTGGAAGTAACTTGTGACGCATCCTCTTCCTTGAACCACGCCTCTTGATCCTCATTTCTTTAGGTCGGATTGTGAGAAGTAACAGTTGGCAACCCAAGTGAAATCAACAACAAAAGCCTATTTTAAACCTTTTTACTGAATGATTCATTCTGATTTGTGATGATAACATACAAAACTCAACTCTCCATGAGAGCTGGTAATCTATTTCAGCATTCAAAATGTAGTGATAAGGCAGTTTGTTGATAGAAATAATGCCTAAAAACATTATTAATATTTTTCACATCTTTACATTTTGATAATCACAAAATATAAAAACGTTCAATGTAAAATAACGTAAATATACTAGTAATTGTAGGAAATTTTAATTTCGAATATTATATTCACTTAATGTATAAATAAATAAATTGTTAATGCATTTTATGCTCAAAGGAAATTTTTATTCAAACCTTTCACTTTTTATAAAAATATTGTAAACATTTTTATAAAATTACAAAACATTTTCTACAATTAAAGAAATGTTTTATTATTAAATAAACATTTTGAAATTTAAATTTTCGGACCTAAAACGGCTAGAAGTTCCAGAAAATTCTCCCTACACAAAAGGACAAACTAGGGAGCGCCTAGTCTAGGGCGGCCCCCTTAAATACACGGGCGGCCCCCTTATCTTTAAAGGGACCGCCCACCTATTTAAGGGGACCGCCCATAGGTAGACGCTCCTCCAGAATGTCCTATAAATACTGGACTATTCCCTACTATTTTTTCACCTTTTCTCTCATTATTTCTTATCAAAACAACCTACACATCTCATTAAAATCCTTTGATCATTTAATCATAAAGCTTTGTTTCCAAGTGATCCAAGCTCAATTCCTCAAGTGCAAAAGAAGAATACTTCCATCATCAAGTGAAGAAGTATTACACCTCAAGTGTGTATTGCAATCTTGTTGCATCCATATCATAACTTGTAAATTATTTGTAAATCTTGTAAAGTTGTGTAGTAGATAGATCTTGGTGATTGTTGTAAGTATAGTTGAATCTTAGTGATTCATCCAAGTTGTGATAGTTAGGTGTGAAAGTAGAAGTGAAGTAGTGTGGTGAAGAATACTAAGGCGTGAAGAAGTTGTGTAGTTGTAAAGTTGTGTTGTGAAGTCGTGAAAGTAGTAAAGAAGTTGTGAAGTCGTAATAGATTGGTTCTAGCTAAGATTAGAGCTCGACATCTAGCTTAGTGTCGGAAATTAAGATAAGTGAAAGTTGTGTACGGTTTTCTCTGCCATAAGGGAGTTTGTTGACATAGTGAAGAAAACTCTCGAGTTAGGTGCTCGAGGAGTGAAGTAGGGCGAAGAGGTGCTTCGTAACTGAACCACTATAAATCCTTGTGTTGTGGTTTGATCTTTCTAACTCTTATCTCTTATTTCTTTATTTGTTCTTACTTATTTATATTATTCATATTGTGAAAGTATTGAATTCACAAAAAATCGAATGTAAGTTTTTATAAACAAACATAAACATTAAATTAAAAAGCGATAAACTATTCAACCCCCTTCTAGTTTTTCACAATTGGTATCAAGAGCTAGGTCAAACAAGATTTTTAAAATAAATTTTATTTTAAAACTTGAATCGATCTATGGAATCAGAAAAATATTTAGAAGGGCAATCTATGCAAAGACCACCACTATTTGAAAGTGATGGATTTATTTATTGGAAAAATAGATTCGAAACTTATGTGAAGTCAAAAGATCTAGATCTTTGGCATGTTATTACCGATGGTGATTTTCCTCCTATTCAAAATAATCCCGAAACTAAAAAGGATGAAATTGTACCTTTTCATAAACAAAACGATGATCTTAAAAAGAAACTTGCTAAAAATAATGAAGCTAAAATGGTAATTTATAATGCTTTACCACGTAAAGAATATGAAAGAATTTTTATGTGTCAAACCGCAAAAGAAATTTGGGATACTTTGTTAATCACTCATCAAGGTAATAATCAAGTCAAAGAAAACAAAATAGATCTTCTTGTTCAACAATATGAACAATTCATGATTCCGAAAGAGGAATCAATAGATAATGTCTTTGCTAAATTTAACACTATTATTACTAGTCTAAAAGCACTTGATGAAGGTTTTTCTAGCAAGAATTGTGTTAGGAAATTTCTTAGGGCATTACATCCTAAATGGCGCGCAAAAGTCACGGCGATTGAAGAATCAAAGAATCTAACAACTCTATCACTTGACGAACTCATTGGAAATTTGAAGGTTTATGAAGAAGTAATTAAGAAAGATTCTGAAACCGTCAAAAGCAAAAGAGAACAAAGTAGATCTATTACCTTGAAAGCTAGAAAGGAATCTAGTGATGATGATAGCTCAACCTCCAATAGTGAAGATGAAGAATACGCCATGGCCGTAAGAGACTTCAAGAAATTCTTCAAAAGACGAGGACGATTCGTAAGACAACCACATGAAGAAAGAAAATCATTCCAAAGAAATAAAGACGACAAAAATGGCAAAGGCAAAAGAAAATGCTTTAAGTGTGGAGATCCAAATCATCTCATCGGAGAATGTCCAAAACTATCAAAATATCAAAATCAAAAGGCGTTTGTTGGAGGATCTTGGAGTGATAGCGACGAAGATGAAGAGGAGAAGACAAAGGACGAAAAGTGTCTTATGGCTAAAGCTTCTAATGAGATGCTCACCGTGCATGTGTTCGAATCAAATGCAAAACATGTTCGAAAACAATAACTTCCAACCCATGAAACGATGGGGACCAAATGGCTAAATCATCATATCTTCCGAGGTTAATCATCTACAAGCATCCTTTGGCTTTCGTCAAACAAATTGAAGAACTCATATAGGATTTCCATAAATCCTCATCCTTAAAGCTTGCTACCTTGAAGATTTTAAAGTAATTTCTCTTGAAGGCTAAGGTACGTCTCACTCTCTAATTACGTAAATTATAGATTGGTATATGATATACATAGTATTAGTGATAGTTAGGAAATATGGTAGTCACTAGAAATGCCATTTGTTGGCTTTCTAGTTTTTAAAAGAATTTGTTCATTAAGAACCATTCTTTCACATGGATTATCCATGAACCACTATAAAATGGAAATCTTCTATGGCCACGAACTCATGTAGACGAAGAAAAATGAGTTAGTGGATAATAATTAACATAGAAGTAGGATTAGTTTTGCATCAGAAAAGTCTTAAACCACTATGGATGAAACAAACTTCCTTCCACCTCGACGCTCGCCTCAACTACGTCTATCAAAATTGCCTTGTTTAAGTCTTAACTCCATTCCAATCTCTCATCCTCTACAATATCTACTCTTTCTCGTTTCAAAACGTATCAATTAATTTTTTCGTTCGAAGAAATTAATTCATCATGTTCGCAAGAAGTCTAGTCACCAAATCATTTTATGTATTGACATCCTGATTATCTCTTCTGAAATAGTCGAATAAACTTTTTAATTAAACAATGGGTTAATTAAAAATTTTCAATACTCATTCTCATAAAACTGGCCAAAATTCAAAGATTTTTTTTTGCAGGTGGCAGTCCCCTTAAAATTAAGGGGACCGGCCGTGTAAAAAGGGCGGCCCCCTTAATTAATTAAGGGGACCGCCTATCTGTGAAAACAAACACCCCCTTACAGTCGAAATCATATACCAAACATCATTTTTTTTTCTTCCCTCTTTCTCCCACCTGTTGTAAACGAAAACCCCATCACCAAAACCTTCAAAATCAAACCTCAAATCACCAAATCAACCAAAATTCGCAAGGGGTAATTACTAACAAGTCTATCAACAACATCCATTGTAAGTTTTTCAATCATCTTTTGTTTGATTTCATCCAATTTTGTTTCTAATCAAAATTGGGTGTTTTTAATTATTTTCATAATTCTTAGTTTGATCTAGGATTTCTATAACTACAATGATACCCGTAGTCATAGGAACACTACAACCTTGATAGGATTGATTATCTAAACATATACAAATTTTTCAAATTAATGAGTAAAATTTTATAAAAATAAAAGGGTGTTTGGTTCATCTCCTAAGATCATTGTTTAGAGTCGAAATGACCATCACTACATTTTTATCACGTGTATAAACACATAACAAATTTATGTAAGTCATCAAAGTATATAATTTATATATATTTTGATATATTAGACAAACTTTTTGTTTATAAGGGAGCGCTTGGCTTATCATCTCTAATATAATTTTTGAGTCAAAAGTAAGTATTTTATGACTGATAAGCCGAATTGCAAAACAAACTCACGTAAATGACGAAATATACACTCTAATGTATACGTTCTTCAATTCTTAAAGTTGAGTTTAAAAAATAAACTAAGGAACATAAAAATTACTTCTTAGGTTTTTGTTTTTAGAGTCGAAGTAATTTTGGTTCCACATATTGTATTTTTCTTACATACTCTTTTTATTTTTGAAGTTTTTTTCTCCTCTTTTCTCATTGTTGTTGACTTGTTTTGGTGACTAAAATGCCGAAATCTACTACCACCGATGTATCTCTCACTAAATCCTACATCCCAAAAGTATCTAACAATTCCGAATTTCCCTATTTTGCCTTAACTTCTACAAAACCTTGTAAAAACCGCAACATTCACGAAAGGTCATGTTGTTAATTAAGCCTACTACAAATCCAACAATATCGAGCGTCTCTTTACTAACATTCGCTTCAATTGTCTCTTTCAAATCAACGAACCGATTGTCCCGAGATTTATTCTAGACTTCTATAGTAAAGTTAAGGTACAAACCGATGACTATGGCTATCTTGTCATCTCTTATATGATTCAACATGAATTCATAACTCTTACTCTCGCTCAATTCGGTCAAATCCTCAAAATTCCATACAATGGTCAAGCCGTTTTTACAAACGCGTGGGACCTTGCATCTCTTGAATATTCTCGAGAAACCGAGGGACCATATTGCACCGATCTCCTACTCACCGACGAACATTCATTGACTTCTTGTAATTGGAAGTGTCGCGTAGACCGTTACCATTAAAAGTCAAACAGTCGCTCTCAATCCAAATCAAATTCTCACCAAAGAACTAAGCCCGACATGAAGCAATGGGAAGAACTCATTCAGAGAATGTATACGTAACTAGGAGGACATCGGAAACGTCCCCCGTTTGTCTTGCAACATGTTTTTTAATTTTTAATTGCCGGAAGAACAATACAATCTGCATATTTTCTTTGTCAAAAGAATCGAATGTGCCAGAGCTACTCCAACCGTAATCTTCCATATGGCAATGTTTTAACTCGTCTTTATCGATACGTCATGGAAACATACCCTCATCTTGACAATGGCATTTACGACGTCGTTGATCGAGTCATGCGTCCACTTGCTTTAAGACAAACCCGTCGACCCCGAAGTGATCGTGGAAAAGCCCGTCACTCTGTCTCTTCAACCTCCGCCCATCATAACCTTGGATCTTCATCTCACCAAGGAGATGATGATGAGGATGATGGTGCATCTCATGCTAGTACCCCATCTCCTACCACTTATATTAACTCTCTTCATCCACTCAACTACCAAAACCACCATATGCCTTACTCTTCCAAGTAAACCGATGAAACTCTCTTTGCACGACAAACCACCTTGCTCAACAAAACGCAATGAATACCATTAAAAGTCAAACGGTCGCTCTCAATCCAAATCAAATTCTCACCAAAGAACTAAGCCCCGACATGAAGCAATGGGAAGAACTCATTCGAGAGAATGTATTCGGACTAGGAGGACATCGGGACCGTCTCCCCGCTTGTCTTGCTCACATGTTGTATTGTGTTGTTGCCGAAGAACAATACAATCTTGCTTATTTCTTTGTCAAAAGAATCGAATGTGCCAGAGCTACTCCAACCGCAAATCTTCCATATGGCATGTTTTTAACTCGTCTTTATCGATACGTCATGGAAACATACCCTCATCTTGACAATGGCATTTACGATGTTGTTGAACGAGTCATGCGTCCACTTGCTCTAAGACAAACCCGTCGACCCCGAAGTGATCGTGGAAAAGCCCGTCACTCCGTCTCTTCAACCTCCGCCCATCATAACCTTGGATCTTCGTCTCACCAAGGAGATGATGATGAGGATGATGGTGCATCTCGTGCTAGTACCCCATCTCCTACCACCTATCTTAACTCTCTTCATCCACTCAACTACCAAAACCACCATATGCCTTCCTCTTCCGAGCAAACCGATGAAACTCTCTTTGCACGACAAACCACCTTGCTCAACCAAACGCAACGAATGCATGAGGAGATGCGCGGAGGGTTCAAGTCATTTGGAAAGGCATTAAAAGGAGTGTTTAGCAAGAAGAAGAAGTGAAGACATAGGAGAGAAATTAGCTAGATAGCTAAATGTGGTTTAAGACAATTTTTAACTTGATTATGTGTATGTTCTAAACAACTTGTGTGGTGATTATCTGATTTATTCGGAAAGACTTGGTTATTAGTTATCTTTAGATGCTTATTTGCTATGATGATTTAAACCTTTGGATGTTTTATTTAATCAACTACTTATGCTACTTTGGTTTCATGATTTGATGTGTTTATTACATGTTATATGATTAAATGTGCTCATAAAACTCAATAGGGCTTGCTGCAAATAAACCACCAAAACAGAAATACTCTCAATTTTTTTTTTGTAAAAAATGGAAACCAGCAGAGGGCGGCCCCCTTAATTCATAATGGGTGGACCCCTTATCTTTAAGGGGACCGACCCCTAATTAAGGGGACCGCCCTAGAAAATCACGAGTAAAACAGTATTTTTCTTGCTTTTTTAACCTCATTTACCTAGTCTCAGCTATCTTTGTCTAGAATGCTCGAACATAATTTGGAATAACTTAAGCTAGTTCAAACTCATTCCATTTTCAAACAATTTCCTTCTCATAAATCCCCTCCAAATGATCATCTCCAATACACCATTTTCTTCATCATTCATCAACCATTATCAACATCTATGACATCCACTAAAGCTTCCATTTCCAAAGCATCCAAGAGACCAAAAATCAACATCATTCCACCAAAACAATTGTTTGTGGATTTAACCCAAGATGACACAAAAAATCCATCACCCAAACTTCAACTCTCATCACCTAGTGCTCCTATTGCACCCTCCAAAACACCATCAACCAAAGATACTTCTTCATCCTCAATTGACTACATACCCAAATCACCAACCTCATCAACATCACTTTCACCCAATGGTTACTTGAACCCACCAACATCTCCTCCTCCAAGAGTTTATCTACCACCTCCAACTCAAAAAAATGCATCAATGGACGTCACTTTCACCCTTTCACCAATTACCCCACTTGATGTCCAATTTGATACTCCATCACCTTCACCACCTATCTTTGGTCATCCCGTTCCTTGGAACCTTCTTGAGGCACATGGAGATTCATGTTTGTGTTGCATTCACAATCGTACTCTCATATTTGAATTAAGAGATGAACTCCAATATATGTTTTCATATATTAAACATATGCTCTCACAACCACCAACAACCATCATCTCACCACCTCCACCATCTTCCCTAAACTAAACATACTCTATGTTTAGTTTCTCAAATAATTGTCCATCCACCATTTTGCAAGCAAGTTCTATGGAGCTTTACTAGTTATAGGACTTACTCTTTGTAGTTTAAAATTTCATGATTGTTCAGCATGTTATTTATTCCTTATGTATCTTGTGTGTGGTTACTTACTATTTTACTTCAATGGTTGATTATTGTTAGTTGCAATTAATAGTATGCCATATTTTCCTTCTTGGCATACATTGTTAGGAAATATTTGTATTGTTTTTACTCGTTTTTGCTAGCGAAGTAACCATAGCTCATTCCTAGGTGCCCTCGAACGAGGGGGAGCACAAACATAAGGGGGTAGCATTTGATTCGTCGGTTAACTAGCAATTACGACGATGTTCTTTTCGATTTCTACAAAAAAGGGGAGAAATGACAGATACTATAATTACTGTTTAAAAATAATTTTCAATTAATGAGTTTAAATTTTGTAATCACAATAAGGGGAGATTGTTGATAAAATTCTAATGCCTAAAACATTACTAATATTTTTTCAATACTTCTCGTTTTGATTATCACAAAATATAAAAAACGTTCGAACGGTAAATTAAACGTAATACAAGTAATTAGTAGTAATTTCTCATTTCAACTAATACTCACTTAAAAGGTATGAATAAAATAAATTGACTTAATGCATTTTTAGGATCAATGGAAATTTTTATTCAACCATCACACTTTTAAAATGTTGTAAACATTTTTAAAACATAAAAACTTTTCTCGATAAATAAAACGAAATGTTTTATTCAAGATCTATATTTTGAAATTCAATTTTTCGGCCTAAAACGGCTAGAAAATTCAGAAAAATTCCCCTACACAAAAGACAAATTGGGGAAGCCCTAGTCTTGGGTGGCCCCCTTAAATACACGGCCGCCCCCCTTAAAATTAAGAGGGGTACGCACCCACTATTTAAGGGGACCGCCTAGGTGACGCTCCCTTAGTTTGTCCTATAAAATTATTGACTTTTCTCTATTTTTTTTTTTTATCTCACATTTGCACCCTATTCTTTCTGCGTCAAACTAGCCCGCAACTTATCCTCTCTAAAATCCTTTGATATTTAATCATAAAGCTTTTTTTCTAAGTGATCCAAGCTTAATTCCTCAAGTGCAAGAGAAGAATACTTTCTCCATAGTGATTGAAGTATTACACCTTAAAGTGTGTATTGCAATCTTGTCTGGCAATCCATATCACAATTTTGCTAAATCAATTGTAATTTGTTATTTGTGTGTAGTAGCTAGATCTTGGGGATCTTTGTAAGTATAGTTAATTAGTAGTGATCTTACCAAGTAGGGTTAGATAGTTGTGATATAAGTAGAGTGGTGAAGTTAAGTTGTGAATAAGTCGTGAAGTTGTGAACAAGTCGTGAAATACA
Source organism: Tanacetum coccineum (assembly GCA_026074375.1). Taxonomy (NCBI): domain Eukaryota; kingdom Viridiplantae; phylum Streptophyta; class Magnoliopsida; order Asterales; family Asteraceae; genus Tanacetum; species Tanacetum coccineum. Next base: position 40,467 of record BQNB010027468.1, on the reverse strand, counting down.
AGTTTATTTTAACTTTGTGTCATAAATCGGTGTAAGCAACGTTGTGTACGGTTTTCTCCGCCATAAGGGAGTTTGTTGACATAGTGAAGAAACTCTCGAGTTTAGTGCTCGGGGGTGGAGTAGGGCCGAGATGTGCTTCGTGTACACAAGAACCGACGTTATAAATCCTTGCTGTTGTGGTGCTTGATTGTCTTACTTCTTTAGCTTTTGTTATTACATTACTTATCATTTCATTTTAATTGAATGTTTAGATTAAGTTAATATTGTTCATATTGTGCAAGTGTTGAATTCATATAAAAGTTGAATCTAAAATTTTACAAACAAATTTAAAACCTTTAATTAAAAAGCGATAAACTATTCAACCCCCATTCTAGTTTTCCACAGTTTTTTATAAACAAACATAACATTAATTTAAAATGCGGTAAACTATTCAACCTCCTTCTATGTTTTCCCAATTGGGTGGGTGTGGGTGGGGCAAGGTGTTATCAAGAGCCTGAGTCAAAACAAGATTTTTAAAATATAACTGTTTTTTTCAAAACAATGAATTGATTCTATGGAATCAGAAAAATATTTAGAAGGGCAATCTATGCAAAGACCACCATTATTTGAAAGTGATGGATTTATTTATTGGAAAAATAGATTCAAAACATATGTGAAATCAAAAGATCTAGATCTTTGGCATATTATTACCAATGGTGATTTTCTTCCTATTCAAAATAATCCCGAAACTAAAAAGGATTAAATAGTACCGTTTGATACACAAAATGATGATCTTAAAAAGAAACTTGCTAAAAATAATGAAGCCAAAATGGTAATTTATAATGCTTTGCCACGTAAAGTATATGAAAGAATTTTTATGTGTAAAACCGCAAAAGAAATTTGGGATACTTTATTAATCACTCACCAAGGTAATAGTCAAGTCAAAGATAATAAAATATATCTTTTTGTTCAACAATATGAACAATTTATGATTCTGGAAGAGGAATCGATAGATAAAGCTTTTGTAAAATTTATGACTATTATTAATAGTCTAAAAGACTTGTTGAAGGTTCTTTTAGCAAGAATTTTGTTAGGAAATTTCTTAGGGCTTGTTCTTCATCCTAAAATGCGCGCATAAAAGGTTACCGAACTATAGAAGTGTCGAAAAGATTGTACAATAATTATCGACTTGATGAGGCTATAGATTGGAAACTTGAGTGTTCTTATAAATGTGTGTTAAGAAAGATATAAAGATTCTGTGATAAATGATCAAGGCGCAAATAGAGAACAACTAGATCTCTTGCTTTGAAGGCCAAAAAGGAATCTAGTGATGAGATAGTTCGACTTCCGATAGTAAAGACGAAGAATACGCAATTGCTGTCGAAGTTCAGAAATTTTCAAAAGACGAGTAGATGTCTGTAGACAACCCACATGATGAAAGGAAGTCATCATAAAGATAAAGAAAGACGACAAAATGGCAGAAAGCGAAAGAAAATATTTGATGTGGACGATCCAAAATTCATCTCATGGATAGTGTTCCAATAAACTATCTAAAGAAACTACAATCAAAGAGCCTCGTTGGAGGATCATGAGTGATAGCGACGAGGATGATAGATAGAAAAGACCATAAAGACGAAAAAGGTCTTATGGCCTAAAGCTCTAATGAGGTACTTTCCAAAATGAATTGTTTAGTGCTGGACCATCATTGTTGGGGCTAGATGAAATCAGAATTAGATTAGTTAATTTTAATCTAATAAAATAGATTATGCAAAGTAGGTATAAAAGTCATGGCTAAAAATAAATCACTAAAACAAATTAAAAACCAATTAGAAAATGAAGTACTAAAACTAAAAAATAAATTGTCTAGATTAGAAAAGGGTAAGGAAATCAATGAAGAATGTAAATTATGTCAAGACCTTAGGTTTGAAAATGAAAAGCTTAAGGAAGAAATTTCTAAGCTTAATCAATTTAATAATAGTAGTCAATCGCTTAAGAAAATGTTAAATCTTCAAAAACCCTTTCGGAGATAAATTGGCCTAGGTATTAAATTTTACCAAAGGAATCAACTGGTTGAGTCTAAACAAGTAAATTATATAAAGTCACAAGAGATTGAGTCTAAAGAAAAAGTAGTAGAATTAAACTCAAGCAAGCCAAATTTATGATTTGTAAACAATACTAAAATACCCATTGCAGAAACGACGACGGATCGTAAAACGTTTTTTATATAACTTCTTTAACCCAGAGTTAGGATTACTAAGCCTAAAACAAGCTCTTAAGACTCTCCTCCAAAAAGAACTAATAACTATCACCATCGTCTAAAACACCACAACCTAGGAGGATCAAGGTAGACAAAATTTCCCTATGAATAATCATTAAATGTGGAATTATTTCACAACAATCAAATTCTCTCGTGGAGAATTATGGTCCACCTATATGTATCCGCGAATCAAATGCAAATATGCTAAATCATGTAGGGACTAACAATTTGGACCAATGAGACATTGAGGACCAAGTGTTGGGTAGTTACCACACATTTTGTGGGAGTTGTTCTTAACATTTCTTTTGGAATCGACGAGTGAATACATTCTTAAGATCTTATGACGGGTTTTCCAAAATGATTTTTTCCTTCAATGCTTGATCACTTGAAGATGTTGAAGAAAACACATTGTAGGCAAAGGTATGTCTTCTTTTCAAACTTCTTAAAACTTAGATTATGTGTTAAATGTTAAATGCCTATATATGCTACATGTAGTATATGCTAAACAAATAAGTAATAGTTAACCGAATATAATTTAAGCTTTGTAGAAATGTTTATCACTAGAAATACCATTTGTTAGTTTTCTAGAATTAAGAGATTTTGTTCATTATGAACTCGTCTCTTACATATGGAAATCTTCTATGTCCACTAGTAGCGAACTCACGTAGATGAAGAAAAATGAGTTAGTGGGTAATCATTAACATAGAAGTAGGTTTAGTTTTAATCGTACGTCAAAAAGGCATTGACATCAAAATACTTGGATGAAACAAACTCCCTCGTGACTAACGATCTGTCCACTGCTGTCGTTGCAGTCATACAATAAAACTAGACTCGCTTCGGAATCCGTATCATCAGCTTTAACTCATTCTTAAATCGTCACAAATTTATCATCTCTCAAATACTCCAAATCGTGACAATTAATTACTTCATCTAAAGTAATTGATTTATTCGATTGACAAGAAGTTGATTAAAAACGTCACTAAATCCCTCTCGGCTTGATTATCTCATCCGAAGTAATCAAAGTATTTTTAATTAATGAAAGGTTAATAAAAATATCAATTAAATTTCGTTAATCATCTCTAAACTCATGTCAATCCAAAAATCTTGTCAACTTAATTATTTCATTTGAAAATTCTATTTAAGTTTCTTAACTTAACGAAATATTAAATTTATAAATGTCAAGTATTTTTTTGTGCTCGCCTTCAAACTTCATTAGTTTATGACCGTATTAGAATTATCTAAAAGAACATGCTAGTAGCTCCCTACGTATTTTTATAATTGTACATTTACAAAAATAGTCAAAATTGAAAAAAAACAATTTTTTTTTCAGATAGGCGGCCCCTTAAAATTAAGGGGACCCGCTGTGTTAATGTGGGTGGCCCCGTATATTTAAATAGGGAGAATTCAGACACATACATTGCACCAAATGTCCATTTTCTACTGCAACACCCATTACCTCAACCAACCATTTTCTATCATCATCCCTCTCCCTGCTATTGTGTGACGAACACACACACTCAAAAACCTCAAAATCCAATTCTCAAACTCAAAATTCATCCAATTTCGCAAGATGGCAGAAACTGCCTTACAATTGTATTAATACAAACATATAATTGTAAGATTCATCATACATTTCTCTTTCAATTTCATTCGATTTTGCACTTAATCAAAATTGGGTATTTTTCAATTTTTTTGTGTCTTTTATGATCTTTTATATTTCTATGATTCGGTCTAGGAAATTCATAACTACAATGATCTCCGTAGCAATAGGAATTTGAAATTTCCATTAGAATTGAATCTTAAATTTTTGGAGTCGGAAATTTCATAAGAGAACACATATACATTTTCAATTTTTTTATTCTCAAAACAAAAGGTTATACATTGTTGATTAATGCCAAAAACACGTTAAAATGATTATACATTGACTATCGAAACATACATAGCAATAAAATAACTATTTTTTGTCGAATCCAATGATAAAAGTTTTGTAGACAAAAGGGTGTATTGGTTCGTTTCTTGGATGGGGTTTTGGAGTCGAATATGACCATCACTATATTTTGTCACTTGTATTAAACACTTAACTAACTAGTATAAGTTATCAAGGATATATATTTATATAATAATATATATATATTATTGTTACTCTTTATAAAAAGTATACAATAGAAAGGGCGTGTTTGTTTAACGTTTTAAAGAGAAATATCGTGTTGAGTCAAAAAAACACCATTTAAAAACTCTCGTCAGTCAAAAATAATGAATAATATTTGTCATCTCAAATATAAAACCTTATCGTTTATATTTCGACAATATTAGTCAAGTCTTGTATTCGATATGGAGTGTTTGGGTCTTGCTCTCCTAGATGTTGAAATATATATCTAATTATATTCTTCGGACACCATAGATTAAGTCTCGGCTCGAAAAATATATAATTGAGGAAATAATGAATTACTTCTTAGGTTTTTATTTTTAGAGTCGAAGTAATCCTTGTCCTACATTTGTCGTTTTTCAAAAATTTATTTTTCTTATTTTTTTATTTTTCTTTATAATTTATTTTGTTGTTATTTTGTTTAGGTGATAAACATGCCTCGAGCAACAGTTGGTGATACCTCTCTTACCCGTTCTTACATTCCCAAAGTATCCCAAACACCCGGTATTTCTCTTACTATCGCACACTTCTACAAACCTATCAAAGATTCATGCATTCATGAGGGTAGAGTTGTTGATCTAACTTTTACTACAATTGATACATCGACGTTGTTGTTCTTAACCATATGTCTCAATGTCTCTACAAAATTAATGAGCCATAATTATCCCTCGTTTTACAATTTAGGACTTTGTTATAGTCTAGGGCTCACTTTCAAAGAGATGTGTTGGGCGTAATTCTTTATGCTCCCATTTATGATTCAAAACGAATTCATCACTCTCTCTCCCTCTAACAATTCGGTCAAATCCTTAGAATTCCATTTAATGGCCAAGCCATATTCACAAACGAATGGGATCTTGGTTCTTCTTCGCATAACTCACCAGGAAGATTCCGAATTAAAAGGACCATATATACCAAACCTTCTATTCCTGAAGAAATTACATCAATTTCATCAATTTCAAGTGTTGACCCTTATCCACACCAGTCAAACACCAAAATTGTTATATTATTTTACCATAAATCAAGTTCTAACCAAAGAACTTAGACAAGACTTGAAAAGATGGAAATAACTCATTTATGAAAATGTGTTCAGACTAGGAGGACACCGGGACCATCTCCCGGCTTGCCTTGCTCATATATTATATTGTATCCTAGCCGAGCAAAGTCAATAAAATCTTGACCTATTTTCTTGGTCAAAGATTTGAAAGTGCACGGGCAACTCCTAAAGCCCATCTTCCTTATGGCATGTTCTTGAAACGTCTCTTTCGACATGTTATGAAACACTACCCTCACCTTGACAATGACATTTACAATGCCATTGATCGTGTTATGTGTCCACTCGCTTTGAAACAAACCTGAAAACCCTGAAGTGATCATGGAAAATCCCGTCACTCCGTCTCATCAACTTCTGCTCATCATAACTATGGATCTTCATCTCACCAAGGAGATGATGATGAGGATGATTGTGCTTCTTGTGCCAGTACTCCATCTCCTACTACCTATCTAAACTCTTTTGAACCACTCAATTACCAACAATACGAATTTCCCTCTCCTTCCGAAATAAAGTGATGATCTCCTCTTCGAGAGACAAACCGAATTGCTTAATCAATCACAAGAGATCCATAAAGAGGTTAGAGGTGGATTCAAGTCATTCGGAAAGGCATTGCGAGGAGTCTTCGGCAAGAAAAAGAAGTGAAGATGTTGAGTGATGACTAGCTTGGTAGAATTATTGGTTTAAGACTTTATGTGAACTTATGTTAATGTTTATGTTTAATTAATCATGTGATGACAACCCGACTTAGTCGGAAGAACTTGAACTAGGTTAAGCTTGTTTTAAACCTCTAATTTTTAAGTGATATGCTTTTAATTATTCTTAGCTCATACATTTCATTATTGCATGCATGCATGATATACTTGTTTCTATACATATATATGTTCACATGGGACTTGCTGCAAAATGACCACCAAAACACAACCTTTCTTACAAATTTTTGCAAAAAAACAAATTTTTGGTTGTCTGAAAAACACCAGATAGACGGCCCCCTTAATTCATAAGGGCGGTCCCCTAAAAGATAAGGGGGCTGACCATTAATTAAGGGGACCGGCCATCTGGTTCATGGATTTTACTGTTTCTTTTTTCTTTTTGACTACCTTTTACCTAGCCTCAGCTATCCTTACCCAGATTGCTAGAACAGATTTTGGAAATTTCTAAACCAATTCAAACTCATTCCATTTTCAACCAAATCTCTTCCAATAAATTTCCTCCAAATGCATATCACCACTTCATCATATTCTTCATCCTCTATCAACCACCATAAACCACCATGGCATCCACTAGAGCTTCCATTTCCAAAGCTTCCAAAAGACCAAAAATCAACATCATTCCACCAAAACAATTATTTGTAGATTTAACTCAAGAAGACACCAAAACCCTATCACCCAAGCATCAACTCTCATCACCTAGTGCTCCTAATACACCCTCAAAAACACCATCAACCAAAGGCACTTCCTCTTCCTCCATTGACTACACATCCAAATCACCAACCTCATCTATATCACCATCAACAAATGGTTACTTGAACTCACCAACATCCCCTCCTCCAAGAGTTCCTCCACCTCCTCCAACTCAAGAAAATGCATCAATGGACATCACTCTCACCCTTTTACCAATTACCCCACTTGATGTCTAATTTGCTACTCCATCACCCTCTCCACCTATCTTTGGTCATCCCATTCCTTGAAACCTTCTTGAGGCACATGAAGACTCATGTGTATGTTGCATTCACAACCGTACTCTTATCTTTGGATTAAGAGATGAGCTCCAATGCATGTTTTCTCACATTAAATACATGCTTTCACAACCTTCACCACCCAACTCACCACCACCACCATCACTTTCACCAAACTAAACATACACCATGTTTAGCCATTTTAAAATAATTGTCAACCAAACCTTTTGCAAGCAAGTTCCATGGAATTCTAGGATCTTTGTAGTTTAAATTTTATGTATGTTGTACTAATATGCTTCAAGCATATTATTTCTACTTGATGTATGCATGCTTGTGTGTCATACATAATTATTATGTTTAATGAATGGCCTTTAGTCTTATGTTTTAATTATGCACTACTTTTCTTTTTGGTTGATTGTATTATTCATATCCATAAAAGATAAGCCTAGTTGATATATATTTGTGATTGTTAGTTTATACAAATATCTTGACATTTGTTATGCTTTATCAACATGTTTAAATATTTTTTCCTAGTTGCTACATGTTAGAAATGGTTGTCTTGTTCGTCTAACTTGTTTTTGTAGCAAAGATACCTTAGCTCGATTCCTTGGTGCCCTCGAACAAGGGGGAGTACACATCAAGGGGGTGCATTTATTTCATTGTTTTTACTAATGTTAATCGGCGAAGCCTTTTTGATTCTACAAAATGGGGGATAAATGGAAATAAAACTCACTAAAAACTTGTTTAAAATTAATTTTATATTTAATGAGTTTAGATTTTGTAATCTTCAAAAAGTGGGAGATTGTTGATAGAAATAATGCCTAAAAACATTGTTAATATTTTTCGATCTCTCTACGTTTTGATAATCACAAAATGTAAAAACAATTAATGAAAAATTAATTATAAACAAGTAATTAGTATTAAATTTTCATTTCGAAAATTTAATCACTTAAAGGTATGAATAAACAAATGCTTAATGAAATTTATGATCATAGGATTTTTTATTTAAACTCACACTTTTTATAAAAATGACACAAACATTTTTATATCTTTTACAAACCATTTTTAGATTTAAAAGAAATGTTTTATTCAAATAAATATTTTGAATTCAAATTTTCTACCAAAAAATGACTAGAAATGTTCCAGAAAATACCTCCCCCAAAAAAGACAAAAAATGGAGCGTTAGGTATGGGCGTCAGGTATGGGCGGCCCTCTTAATTTTAAGAGGACCGACACCCTAATTAAGGGGACCAGCCACGTTTCTTTTTGTCACAGATTGCCTAAAAATACTAGACTATTCCCCACTGATTTTCTCACCATTTACACACACTTTCTTTCTGTTCTAAATTAGTTTATATACTCCTTTCATTCCTTTGATCATTTAATCATAAAGCTTTGTTTCCAAGTGATCCAAGCTCAATTCCTCAAGTGCAAGAGAAGAATACTTCTTATTATCAAATCAAGAAGTGTTATAGTATAGTTGGTATAGTTGTGTAGTTGTGTTATATCTTGTAAATCATTTGTGTATATTAAGAAGGTGTGTATCGTAGTTGTGTACAATAGGTAGATTGTTGTGATCATTGTAAGTATAGTTAGATCGGGGTGATCTTAGTAAGTAGTGATAGATTGGTGTGATCGTAGTAGTGTCTTGGTGAAGTGAAGTTGTGAAGCAAAGTGAAGTTGTGAAGTGAAGAGAAGTTGTGAAGTAGAGAGAAGTTGTGTAGTGAACCCAAGTTATGATTTGTTGTGAAGTGGTGTGTTGTGTTGTGATAGATTGGTTCTAGCTAAGATTAGAACTCGATATTTTGCTTAGTGTCAGAAATTGGTGTAAGCTAAGTCGTGTATGGTTTTCTCCATCTAAAAGGAGTTTGTTGACATAATGAAGATAAATCTCGAGTTTGGTGCTCGAGGAGTGGAGTAGGGCGAAGAGGTGCTTCGTTACCGAACCACTATAAATCCTTGTGTTATGGTTTGATCCTTTTAACTCTTATCTCTTGTCTTTTATATTTACTTGTCATTTACTTACATACTTGTATTGTTCATATTGTGCACATATTGAGATCACACAAAAGTCGAATCTAAATTTTTATAAACAAGCATAACATTAATTTAAAAAGCGGTAAACTATTCAACCCCCCTTCTAGTTTTCTACAGTTTTGTTTTGGTGATCAATTTGCAGCAAGTCCTAATTTTTATAGCAATCAAGACTATAACATTTAGCAAGCAAGAGTGTAAACATGCAAAGTCATATTAACAATCAAGGCCAATTCACATAACATTTAGCAAGCAAGTATATATGAATAAGCATGCAACAAGGAAAATAAAAATCTATAATAAAGAGCATATTAATTGAAGTATTAGCAAATAGTTCTAATGCTTCTAATAATTGTAATGCTCCTAAGATTTTTTAAACAAGAGAAGTAGGTCGTAAACACATCAAATGAGACTTGTGTTTGTATTTATAAACCTAGTGTGTGCCTATATGCGACAAATGTGGAGTGACGATTATTTCGACTTTAAGACAAGAAAAACCTATGAAATAATCCAAGTGCTCCTTGATTTAATTTTGCTCAATCAAGAGTGTCGAAAAATATATATTGGATTATATATTCTGACAACAAGTGTGAGATCATTATGCATGAATGGAAGATTTTTTAGTATATATCAACAATGTATGAAAGTAGATTTTCATGAATTCCTAGTCGTGAGAAGGATTTTGAGAAATAGATTGGGACTTATATATACATATAAGCATTGGCAAAAACCGAGGTAACTAATAAGTAACTTTGTATAAAGATTAATTTTTGAGAAATTCTCAATCTTTGATTTTGTGCAAAATAAAATCCTAGACTCAGATTTAAAGAAGAAAAAAAAATTACAGACTGTCAGATGGCCGGTCCCCTTATGTGTATGGTCGACCCCCTTATCACTAAGGGGGCCGCCCTTTAAGAATTATAGGGGCCACCATCTGACAATTTTATTTTCGTGATTTTTCGATTTTGGTATGTTGATTTTGGTTGTAGTTCAATGTTCTTGTTTACTTTTAGGTGGTTTAAGTTCCAATTAACATTGATAGTGATGAGGATACCTAAGAAGTATTTATTCAATGTGTTCCATCATTCATAGACCTAGACGTAAGTAATTAAAATGCTAACGTTTAAGGGGTTTAGTTAGAATGTCGGCAATGTTATCTTCTGATGAGACCTTTTCTATGGAAATATTTCCTTTTTGAACATTGTCACGAAGGAAATGGTGGCGAATCTCAATGTGTTTTGTACGAGAGTGTTATACATGATTTTTACTTAAGTCTATAGCTCCTTTGTTATCACACATTATAGGAATGTCATCTAACCTAATGCCATAATCTACGAGAGATTGTTTCATCTATAGTGCTTGTTGACATGTCTTTCCGGCGCTTACATATTCGGCTTCGGTAGTGGAAATAGCAAGAACGGTTTGCTTCTTTAAAAACCAAGATGTTAAACAACATCCCATAAATGTGCAAACACCACTAGTGCTTTTTCGGTCCACATAATCTCCCGCATGATCAGAGTCCGCATATACTATGGTTTATATGTCAGAACCCTTAGGATACCATAATCTGAAGTGTGTAGTGCCTTTAACGTAGAAGATACGTTTAACTGCTTCAAGGTGAGAGGTTTTGGGATCCTCTTAGAAGCGTGCACAAAGGCAAACACTAAGCATGATATCGGGCCTACTTGCCGTTAAGTATAGTAAACTTCTTATCATACCTCTATATTTGGTATTATCTACGGACTCACCTTCTTCGTCTTTTGTAAGTTTCATTTTCATAGACATAGGAGTTTTCATTGGCTTAGAGTCTTCTAATCTAAATTTCTTAAGCATTTCTTTTATATATTTTGATTGATTAAAGAATATACCATCTTCTAATTGTTTTATTTGTAACCCTAAGAAAAAATTTAGTTCCCCCGTCATACTCATTTCAAACTCATCGTTCATGATTTTGGCAAAATCATCACATAATTCTTGACAAGTTAAGCCGAATATAATGTCGTCGAGATGTATTTGGTTCTTTTTAGTAAAGATAATGTTATCTACCATTCCCATGGTGTAATCATGTTTAATAAGAAAGGCTTTAAATCTATCGTACCAGGCTTTAGGAGCTTGTTTAAGTCCGTAAAGTGATTTCTTGAGTCTATAAACATGATTAGGTTTTGAGAAGTCAATGAATCTCGGAGGTTGTGCCACGTAGACTTCCTCATTGATAAAACCGTTAAGGAATGCACTCTTTACATTCATTTGAAATAATTTAAAGTTTAGAGTGCATGCATAAGCTAATAATATTCTTTGGATTCTAATATAGCTACGGGTGCATAAGTTTCATCGTAATCAATTCCTTCTTGTTAATTATACCCTTAGGCAACTAACCTAGCTTTATTTCTAGTCACAACTCCAATTTTGTCGAGCTTATTTTTATATACCCACTTAGTTCCAATAATGGTCATATCCATAGGATTAGGGACTAATTCTCAAACATCATTTGATATAAATTGGTTTAATTCTTCTTGCATGGCCATTACCCATCTTTTATCTTTTAAAGCTTCATTTATATTTTTAGGTTCTATTGTTGAAAGAAAACAAAAGAAATTACTCTTGTCTTGAGCTTGTGATCTAAGAGTTCTTTGATTTAAATTACCAATAACATTATCCAGTGGATGACTTTTAGATTCCTTAATGTTTATGATTTCATTGTTTTCTAAAGACTTATCTTTGAGATTAATGCCTAAGGGTCTTGTTTTATTAACCTCAATAACTTCTTTCATCGACTAAATCATCATCCTCCAATGGTGATGTTTTAGGCGGGGGAGGAGTTTCATCTAATGTCACATTTAGGGATTCTTCAACTTTCATTGTTTGTTTGTTAAGAATTATGTAAGCTTTACTATTTTGCGAATATCCTAGGAAGACACCTTCGTAAGACTTTGGGTCGAACTTGGTGAGGTAATCGTTTGTATTAAGAATGAAGCATTTGCTTCCAAACACTTTGAAATAATTAAGGTTTGGTTTTCTACATCTTAACAACTCGTATGGGGTTTTTCCTAAAATATGTCTAATGGTAATCCTATTGATTATATAGGTTGATGTATCAACCGTGTTACACTAAAAAATTTATGGAATGGATTTTTCATTTAACATAGTCCTACTCATTTCTTGTAGAGTGCGATTCTTTCTTTCTACTACCCCATTTTATTGTGGAGTACAAGGAGCAGAGAAATTATGAGAAATCCCATTTAACTCACAATAGTTTCTGAATTGTACTTCATTATCAAATTCCCGACCATGGTCCATTCTAATTGATACTATGGAACATGATAATTTATTTTGAATCATTTTACTAAATATTTTGAATTCTTCGAAGGTTCAGTTTTATTTCCTAAAAATCTAGTCCATGTATATCAAGAATAGTCATCTACAATTACTAAGGTATATCGATTTCCCCCATAGCTTCGTATGGCGGACGGGCCAAATAAGTCCATGTGTAATAATTCTAAGCATCTAGTCGTTGATACCATATTTTTGGCTTTGTGACTAGCATGAGCTTGCTTTCCAATTTTGCAAGCATCACAAAAATGTCGGTCAAATTTAAGCTTAGGTAGATTTCTAACCAATTCCTTAGATGCTAGAGATTGAATTAATTGCATGTTTGCGTGACCTAATCTCCTATGCCATAAGGTAGAGTTTTCATCTAAGGTTGTAAGACATATTTTATCTTCCGGTTTATTTCCTAGTTTCATCACATATAAACCCCTTTTTCTAATTCCTCTACCTATGACTTTTTCGTCTTTGATTATTTCGCTATCGTGTTCGGTAAATATTACTTTGCACTTATTATCACATATTTGACCAATACTAAGCAAGTTGAATTTTAGATTATCTACGTGCTCAACATTTTCAATAATTAGGGAGTCATGAGAAATCGTACCTTTGCCTATGATGTTACCACGCAAATTACTTCCAAAGATAACGTTACCTCCGTTGTATGCTTGGTATGTAGAAAATAGCCTCCGGTTCCCCGTCATGTGTTTTGAGCATCCGCTATCTTTAATCCATTCGTCGGGCTCCAAATTAATTCCTAAGCATATCTCGTTAGACGCTTGAGCTACGAGACAAGTTTTGTCTTTATTCTTTTCTTCCTCATCTTCGCCACTATCACTCCATGCTCCTCCAATGAAATATCTATGATTATTGTTTCTTAACGACTTTGGACATTCTCCGATGAGATGATTTGAATCTCCACATCTAAAGCATTTTCTTTTACTTTTACCATTTTTGTCGTCTCTACTTCTTTGCAATGACTTTCTTTCATCTCGTGGTTGTCTTACAAATCTTCCTCGTCTTTTGAAGAATTTCTTGAATTCTCTTACGGCCATGGCGTATTCTTCGTCTTCACTTTCGGAGGTCGAGCTATCTTCATCACTAGATTCCTTTTTAGCCTTCAAGGCAAGAGATCTACTTTGTTCTCTTTTGCCTTTGACCATTTCAGAATCTTTCTTTATTATCACTTCATAAACTTTCAAGTTTCCAATAAGTTCGTCAAGTGATAACGATGTCAAATCTTTCGACTCTTCAATAGCCGTAACCTTTGCGCGCCATTTGGGATGAAGTGCCCTAAGAAATTTCCTAACATAGTTCTTGCTAGAAAAACCTTCATCAAGTGCTTTTAGACTAGTAATAATAGTATTAAATCTAGCAAAAGCATTATCTATCGATTCTTCTTCCGGAATCGTAAATTGTTCATATTGTTGAACAAGAAGATCTATTTTGTTATCTTTGACTTGACTATTACCTTGGTGTGTGATTAATAAAGTATCCCAAATTTCTTTTGCGGTTTTACACATAAAAATTCTTTCGTATTCTTTGCGTGGCAAAGCATTATAGATTACCATTTTAGCTTCATTATTTTTAGCGAGTTTCTTTTTAAGATCATCATTTTGTTTATCAAATGGTACAATTTCATCCATTTTAGTTTCGGGATTTTTGAACGAGAGGAAAATCACCATAAGTAATAATATGCCAAAGATCTAGATCTTTTGATTTCACATAAGTTTCGAATCTATTTTTCCAATAAATAAATCCATCACATTCAAATAGTGGTGGTCTTTGCATAGATTGCCCTTCTAAATATTTTTCCGATTCCATAGATCGATTCAAATTTTAAAATACAGTTTATTTTAAAAATCTTGTTTGACGTGGCTCTTGATACCAATTGTGGAAAACTAGAAGGGGGGATGAATAGTTTACCACTTTTTAATTTAATGTATAGTTTGTTTATAAAAACTTAGATTCAACTTTATGTGAATTCAATATGTGAACAATATGAACAATATAACTAAATAAACAAGATATGAAATAAATATGCAAGATAAGAGATAAGAGTTAGAAAGATCAAACCACAACACAAGGATTTATAGTGGTTCGGTAACAAAGCACCTCTTCACCCTACTCCACTCCCCGAGCACCAAACTCAAGAGTTTTCTTTACTATGTCAACAAGCTCTCTTTAGGCGGAGAAAACTATACACAACTAAGCTTACACTGATTTTCGACACTAAGCAAAATGTCGAGTTCTAATTGTTAGCCGTGATATTTAGTAAAGTGATGGTCATTTAATCAATCTCGAGCCTTGTATAGGAAAACGTAGTTTTCGGGAGTTTAGTTAAGCTAGTTGGGCCTAGTTGTCGGGCTCAAGCCCATTTTGTGTTAAGATCTGGCCCAACTCAAAGCCCACAAGAATAGTCCATCCTTGTAGCTATTTAAAGCCCTCTCCAAGTGTGGAGAGGGTGTTGCTTCTCATTTTTCTTTTGTGGATCAAGTAACCAATTTTCTTTTTATCTTTCTCTCTCTAAAATTTATTTTATTTTTGTGTTTGGTGATGAAATGATATCCTAACAAGTGGTATCAAGAGCCAAGGTTGGGTGTTGTGATTTGTTTGTGGTAATTTTTTAAGTTCCTTATTCGGAAATTGGTCTTTATGTTCATCTCGTTATCATAATTTTTTTTGCAACAAAGTGTGGTTTATTTTTCTCTTTTCGTGTCATTATCTTGCAACAAAGTGTCACTTTCTCTTTTTAGTATCATTTTCTTGAAACATTTGAAAGATCACTGAACGAAGGGAAATACTCCACAACCGAACGAGTTTTTTTCTAGAAGACCGAACGAGTGCAACATCTATAGGACCGAACGAGGAGAATTTTTTTATACTCGAGAAGTTTTCCATTATATTACACTCTTTCACTTTATTACTCCTCAGTGCTCCCTTATTATCTGAGCAGTTATAGCCAAGCGCGAACACCATGAAGAGTGATTCACGACAACTATCTAAACTATCAGTTACTATAGCAATATTAACAACCCAGAACCGATTATCACGACACTACAAAGTCTAAAACGTCGAGAATTCACTCTAAATCCTAGACCAAGAACCAACATCACTTAGATTCATAATTCATACGAGTTACAGACACATCAACATGCGACGAATTAAGCACTAGTCATAACTAAATACTAACACAGAGATCTATTGTTATCAAGACTTTCACCACACTTCCCACATGGATATTCTTCACCCTCACTTTCTACACTAGTGTTTTATCATATACCTCACTTCACTACCTGACATTAGCTAACCTTTCTACTCTACACCAGACATACTCACCGTTTAGACAGCTATCTCGCTGAAGCTTTTACACTATCTATTAGAGCAGTCTAACATCACAAGACATCCGTAATAACATATACTGGGGTGATCAAAAATTAACTGGAGTCACGAGCAGGGAGTCTAACAAGAATCATAAACATTGATACTTAGGGAGGGTCATGCAGAGGGGTTAATGGTCTATATCACATGATTAAATATTGGACGTCTAAGATACAAGGTCTTTAAATCAGATGACTCTCAGAGAGAGAGGCTAGTCATCACATGTGGGCAATTCATCGTATAAAATGGAAAGTGACAGGGGGATCACACGACACATGAAGAGGCTACACATTCACATTATGATGGCTCTGCGAGAATATTTCGCGTCTAGGCGATTCTCTATGGTGTCGCTTTAGAAAAGGGAGTATTATACAGATACATTGACGAGGAATCTTTCACAGTGTGTAATATGGTAAATTTAATAAAGATATTTTAATTATTCTATAATACTTCTTTACTTGATGGTAGGAAGTATTCTTCTCTTGCACTTGAGGATCTAAGCTTAGATCACTTGGAAATAAAGCTTATGATTTAATGATCAAAGGAATTAAAGGAAAGTATAAACTGATTTAGAACAGAAAGAATGTGTGTATAAGAGGTGAGAAAATCAATAGGGAACAGTCCAGTATTTATAGGCAAAGCTGGGGAGCTTTTTGTCTGGCCGGCCCCCTTAGCTCCATGGCCGACCCCTTATCACTAAGGGAGCCGCCCTTATATTTAAGGGGGCCGCCTAGGCCAAGACGCTCCCTTTTTTGTCTTTTCCAGGGGAGGTGTTTTCTAGAACATTTCTAGCCATTTTTAGGTAGAAAATTTGAATTCAAAATATTTATTTTGAATAATTTTTTTTAAATGTAGAAAATATTTTGTAAAAGTTATAAAAATGTTTGTAACATTTTATAAAAAAAGGTGAGTTTGAATAAAAATTCCTTTGATCATAAAATGCATTAAGCATTTACTTATTCATACCTTTATGTGATTAAATTTTCAAAATAAAAATTTACTACTAATTACTTGTTTACGTTTAATTTTACATTGAGCGTTTTTACATTTTGTGATTATCAAAACGTAAAGAGGTCAAAAAGTATTTATAATGTTTTTAGGCCTTATTTCTATCAACAATCTCCCCCTTTTTGATGATTACAAAATCTAAACTCATTAAATGTAAAATTATTTTTAAACAAGTATTTAGTGAGTTTTATTTCCATTTCTCCCCCTTTTTGTAGAATCAAAAAGGCTTCGTCGATGAATACGCGTAAAATCGACGAACAATGTAAATATTGAAATTTAAAGTAAGACATGTGATAAGAGTAAGACAACTCTAACCACAACACAAAGGAGTTTATAGTGGTTCGGTAACGAAGCACCTCTCCGCCCTATGACTCCACTCCCCTGAGCCACCAAACTCGAGATTTTTCTTAACTATGTCATCAAACTAACTTATGGCGGAGAAAATTGTACACAACGTTGCTTTATCAATTTAGACACTTAGCTAAATGTTCGGAGTTCTAATACTTAGCTAGAACCAATCTATCACAACACAACTTCATGACTTGTTCACGACTTCACAACTTCACGACTTCCTCACAACTTCACAACTTCTTCACAACTTCATGACTTCTTCAAAACTTCAGAATTCTTTCACGACTTAACGACTTCTCTTCAACCACACTACTTATGTCACAATCTGCTTAAACACTAATTGGTAGATCACCAACGATCTAACTATAATTACAAAGGATCACCAAGATCTAGCTACTACTATACGACTACAATAGTATTCAATGATTTACAATTATAGTGATGTGAATGCAACAAGATTGTATGCACACTAAGGTGTAATACTTTCTTTCACTTGGATGATGAAGCATTCTTCTCTTGCAATTGAGGAATTTAGATTGGATCACTTGGAAACAAAGCTTTTTGATTAATGATCAAAGGATTTTAGAGAGGGATATGTTGGGCTGTTTTTAAGCAGAAGAAGAGTGCAAAGGTATGAAAAATGTTGGAGAATAGTCCATTATTATAGGACAAATAGGAATGGAGCGGGATCTATGGCCGGCCCCTAAATAGGGTGCGGCCCCTTAAAAATTAAGGGGGCCGCCCATGTAAATTAAGGGGGACGCCCCTATTCACACGCTTCTTTTTGTCCTATTCAGGGGAGTGTTTATGGACCATTTCTAGCCGTTTTAGGTTTTTATAGTTTGAAAAATTTGAATTTAAAATATTTATTTTGAATAAAACATTTCTTTTAAATGTAAAAAATGTTTGTGACTATTTATAAAAAGTTTTACAACATTTTATAAAGTTTCCTTGATCATAAAATGCATCAGCATTTTTTATTCATACCTTAGATGTGATATAAGTTTGCTAATGAATATTTACTAATAAATACTTGTTTACGTTTAATTTTCGTGAAAGTTTTTATATTTTGTGATATTCAAACGTAAAGGTCGTTGAAAAAATTATTTTTAATGCTTTTTAGGCATTATCATTTTATCAATAATCTCTCCCTTTTTGATGACTTACAATATTTAAATCATTAAAATGTAAAATTATTTTTAAAACAAGCGCAAGTATTTAGTGAGTTTTATGTCATTTCTCCCCCTTTTTGTAGAATCAAAAAGGCATCGTCGAGGATTGCTAGTAAAATCGACGTAATAAATGCTCCCCTTGATGTGTGCTCCCCCTCGTTCGAGGGTACCAAGGAATCGAGCTATGGTTTCTTGGATACAAATTGGGTTAGAACAATACAATATTTCTAACACTGTGCAGGAAAAAAATATGAATCTACAACCAAATTGTTCATTCATTATAAAATTTAACAAGTAGTGTGTGAAACACACTTCATGCATTAATAATATAGGGAAAATAACATGCTAACATACATGAAATTTAAAGTACAAAAGTCCTATAACTAGTAAAGCTCCATAGGACTTGCATGCAAAATGGATTAGTGGATCAATAATTTTAGGACTAGCATGAGGCTTGTTTTGTTTGGGATGTGGTGGAGTGTGGTGTGATGATGATTAGTGGTTGTTTGAGGCATGTGTTCCAAATCTATGAAAAAACATATAGTGAGTTCACCACTTTAACACGAAATGAGGGTTCGGTTGTTAATTACAAAAAAGGCCATGAGTTACCATGTGCTTCAAGGAAATTCCAAGGGATAGGATGTGCAATGATAGGTGGTGAAGGTGATGGAGTATCAAATTGGACATCAAGTGGGGTATTTGGGGAAAGAGTAAGAGTGATGTCCATTGATGCATTATCTTGAGTTGGAGGTGGTGGAGAAACTCTTAGAGGAGGAGATGTTGATGGGTTCAAGTAACCATTTGGTGAGGGTGATGTTGATGATGTTGGTGATTTGGGTATGTAATCAATTGAAGATGAAGAAGTGTCTTTTGTTGATGGTGTTTATATAGTTCTCCTTTTTTGTTTTTGGAGGGTGCATTAGGTCAGCACTAGGATGATGAAATTTAGAATTTAGGTGATGGTGTTTTTGTGTCATCTTGGGTTAAATCCACAAACAATTGTTTTGGTGGAATGATGTTGATTTTTGGTCTCTTGGAGACCTTGGAAATGGAAGCTCTAGTGGAGGCCATGAATGTGTATGGTTGTTGATGATGAGTGAAGGAGATGGTGAATTGGTGTTATGCATTTGGAGGGAATTTATAGGAAGAGATTTGTTTGAAATGATTGAATTTGGATATGTTTAGGGAGATTTCAAAATGTTGTTCAAGCATTCTGGGTAAAGATAGTTGATACTAGGTAAAAGAAGGCAAAAAGCAGTGAAAAATATTGTTTTACCCGTGAAGGGCTAAGGGCGGTCCCCTTAAATAGGGGGCGGTCCCCTTAAAATTAAGGGGGCCGGCCATTGTGAATTAAGGGGGCCGCCCACTGTTAGTCCCATTTTTCACAGAAAAACTATTTTTCTCAGGATTTTTGTGAGGGTATTTTTGTTTTGGTGGTTTATTTGCAGCAAGCCCTATAGAGTTTTATAAGCATATTTAATCTTATAACATATAATAAACACATTAAATCATGAAACCAAAATGGCATAACTAGTTGATTTAATAAAACAACCAAAGGTTTAAGGCATCATAGCAAATAAGTACCTAAAAGATAACCAACATATAAGTCTTTCCGAATATATCGGATGATCACCACACAAGTTGTTAATAACATACACATAATCAAGTTAAAAATTGTCTTAAACTACATTTAGCCATCTAGTTCACTCCACTCCTATGTCTTCATTTCTTCTTCTTGCTAAACACTCCTTTTAGTGCCTTTCCAAATGACTTGAAACCTCCGCGCATCTCCTTATGCATTTCTTGCGTTTGGTTGAGCAAGGTGGTTTGTCGTTCAAAGAGAGTTTCATCGGTTTGTTCGGAAGCGGAAGGCATTTCGTAGTTTTGGTAGTTGAGTGGATTAAGAGAGTTAAGATAGGTGGTAGGAGATGGAGTACTTGCACGAGAAGTTTCGACATCATCATCATCATGTTGATGAGATGATGTGCCGTGATGATGAGAAGATGAGGATGAGACAGAATGGCGTGCCTTGCCATGATCACTTTGAGGTCTTCGAGTTTGTCTAAGAGCAAGAGGACGCATGACTCGATCAACAATGTCATAAATTCCATTGTCGAGGTAAGGATATGCTTCCATGATGTGTCGATAAAGATGAGTCAAGAACATACCATATGGAAGATTGGTGGAAAGTAGGGTCCAACGAAAGCTTGCTCACCTAAGCCTATAAACCTAGATTTTTTCCTTTGGTGTCACCACTGGAAGATTTCTACATTAAAGGAAAAATAATCACATCCAGTGAATCTGAGGAGTCAATCTGACTGCTCTAATGGTGATATTTGCTTGTACTTCTAACCACTTCGAAACATAAAATTCAAAACGGTTCCAAATTCCCACTTCTTTCTTGGCGGTTATCCAAATTTGTTTTTATGGTGCGTCGACTCGGGTTTCTCAAGCATAAACTGGGAAATCAAAGCTTCTCATCAATTTTGTATGGAAGTTTTGGAAACTGTTCGCTTTAGAATGATCATATGCTGTGCAGAATTTTGGGTTTCGGTGATTCTTCAATTGGGAAATATTTTGATCACCAGGTTTATTTCGTTTAGGGCTTGGGCACAATCTGTTCTCGGGTTCAGGGCAGTTCTGTGATTCAATTTAGAGGTTGCTTCAGAAGGAACACTTGTTTTGTCAAAATCTAGAAGGAGTTGATTTTTTAAAAGGAAACCGTTCAACAAACCTTTACACCATCAATCTCCATGTAATGCCTCATAACATTCTTGAAAAAGCAGTTGCATCCCCAATTTGCCTCAAAGTCGAGCACTTCTACCAAGTCATTTATGGCAATCATACGTTTATCCCACCTCAATTTTTGACTAACAACAATGACCTTGGCCCAAAAACTATCTTGTCACCTTGGTCTTCCAAAATTCAAATATCATAAAGGAGCATCCTTTGTCCCTCCTGTGAGTCAAGAAAAAACAAAAGGGCGTCACACCCACCCCAAACCATTCCCAATTCTAAGCAGAAGGTACACCTCCTTCATATGGAATTGTGTGGTCCAATGAGAATTGCTCGCTAAATGAAACGATATGTTTTGTGATTGTGGACGAATTCTCTCGCTATCACTTCGGTAACATTTTCTCAATCAAGAAGATGAAGCACCAGAAGTGATAAAACCTTCTTGAAGGCGAATTACTGGTCCTTCTTTTAGTCACTCTGTCATCCATCCATAAAACCGATAACGCCACAGAACAAAATCAAAATCCCTTAAAAAATACTTTGTAGTTGTTTGGCATCTCTCACCAAGCGTCTTCTGTCCGAACACCTCAACAAAATGGAGTAGTGGAACGCAAAAATCAGACGTTAGTTGAGGCTGCTAGAACAATGTTGATTTTCTCTCGTGCACCGTTATTCTTATGGGCTGAAGCGATTGCTACTGCGTGCTACACTCAAAACCGCTCCATCATTCATCGTCGATTTAACAAAACACCATACGAGCTCATTAACGGCAGAAAACCGGATATCTCCTTTCTGCATGTATTCGGGGCTCTCTGTTATCCCAAGAATGATCGTGAAGATATTGGGAAGCTTGGTGCAAAAGGTGATATTGGCTTTTTCATTGGCTATTCTGCTGATTCCTGTGCTTACAGGGTTTACAACCGAAGGACAAAGAAAATCATGGAGACAATGAATGTGACATTTGATGAGCTTTCAGCAATGGCTTTTGAACAAAGCAGTTCAAAACCCGGGCTTCAAAGGATGACTTCTGGACATCTCAGTTCAGGACTCGATCTTACTTATGCTCCGTCAACAATAACAACTCAAAAACCAACTGAAGGTGAATTGGATTTACTGTTCGAAGCTATGTATGATGATTATATTGGTGGTCAACCGTCTTCTGCTCCAAGAACTGCTCCGGCTGCTCAAGCACCTCAAGTTCTTCAGACTCCAACGGCAACTACAACAACAGCAGACACAGCACCGACACCAACAAATTCATCCTCTCAAGCTACAAATTTTCCAAACACTTCACAGATGTTTGACGAGCCTATACACACATCAACATGTTCAGACATCAACCCGCAACATATTGCTGCAATGTTCAAAAGATATGTCGATAAAATACGTTTGTAAAAATCCCTTTGCTACTACCAACCACATTTGATCTGATTCTCCATCCTCACAATAATGTGGATCCATCGAACATGCATACGTTTTTAAACCACCAACCCCTCATAGTAATTTCAATGGACTAAGGATCACCCTCTTGAACAAAAGATCGGCAGAACCCTCGTCGACCAGTTGTTGAAAGGAATCAACTGCGATCCGATGGGACATGTGCATGTACGCATCTAACGGTAAGCACTCGTGGATCCCAATAAGGTCAAAGAGGCATGACCGCTCCCTGCATGGTATTGAATCAATGCAAGAAGAGCTTCTTCAGTTCAAAGGCTTGATGTATGGTGTTAGTGTTCCTCTTCTCCGGATAACATAAAACCCCTCACTTTGAAATGGTTATTCAAAAACAAGCATGATGAAGAGAACACGGTCATCCGAAACAAGACTCGTCTGGTTGTGAGAGGGTACCGCCAAGAGGAAGGAATAGATTTTTGAAGAATCTTTCGCTCCGGTTGCTAGAATGGAAGCTATCAGGATATTTTTGGCATATCTGTACATAAAACGTTTCACTGTGTTTTCAATGAGGGCGTGAAAACTGCTTTCTTGCATGGTACGCTAAAAGAAGACGTGTACGTGTGTCAACCTGAAGGTTTCATCGATGCTGATCATCCAAGCCATGTCTTCAAGTTAAAGAAGGCACTATAATGGTTAAAGCAAGCACCGAAGGGCTTGGTACGATAAATTAGTCAACGTTTTCTCCTACAGAATCACTTCTTCAAAGGCACCATTGATCCTACGTTTTTTATAAGGCACTTCGACAATGACATCTTAGTGGTACATGTCTATGTTGATGATATTATCTTTGGTTCTACAAACCCTAGATATACCCAACTATTTTCTGACCTCATGAAAAGCCGCTTCGAAATGTCGATGATGGGGGAAATGACATTTTTCCTTGGTTTACAAGTTAACCAATCCCCCCGTGGCATCTTTATAAACCAGTCCAACTACGTGTTAGAAATCCTTAAAAAATATGGAATGGAAGCTTGTGATCCCGTTGGTACTCCAATGGAGATTAAAGACAAGCTTGACCTGATCAATAATGGGTCCCCATTCGATGCATACAAAAAATCTTAGCATATTGGTGCCCTAAATGTTATCTTACGTTCTAGTAACCGGCACATTGTACATGCTACTTGTTTATGTGCTCGGTACCAGGCTAAGCCAACCGAGAAGCACCTCAAAGAGGTTAAAAGGATCTTTCATTATCTCGGGGAACCGTTAATATGGGTCTCTAGTATACAAAGGATTCTGGTTTTGAACTAACCGGATTTTCAGATGCTGATTTATGTGGTATGTAAAGACACCTTTCAAAGAGTACTTCCGGTGGAGCTCAATTCTTAGGAGAAAAGCTAGTTAGCTGGTCCTCAAGAAACAAGACTGTACGACGCTGTCAACCGTGGAAGCAGAATATGTGTCTCTATCCGCTTGCTGTGCCCAAGTCATTTGGATGCGGACACAGTTAACGGACTATGCTTTAACTTTCACATGATCCAAACTACTTGGATTCGAAATCAACCATAGCATATCCTGCAACCCGGTCCAACACTCAAGAACCAAACACATCCTGTCCCGCTACCATTTCATCAAGGAACACGTTGAAAAGGGTACGATTGAACTGTATTTTGTCAAGACGGATTTACCAACTGGAACGACCTCTCACAAGAACAACCAAGCTCTTCCAGTAAGACCGATTTCAACTATCTGGTTCGTCGCCGTTGGTATGCGCAGTTTATCTCCTAAAGAACTTGAACGTCTTGCAAAATCTCGGTAATTCTTTGTATATATATTTTATCAGAAAAACAAAATACAAAAATATAAAACCAAGAAAAACAAAATATAAAAATATAAAACCTATAAAAACAAAATACAAAATCAAAAAATTTAAAAAATACAAAAAGAATCTTCTCCGACAATGTCTCGTCGACAATCGATAACATTGCGCACACTAGGAAATGTTGATTAATATCAACACAGAGTGAATAAATGAAGTTCGAGCGAGAGTTTCAAATGACTTTCAAAACATATCCATCATTTTTTCTCAACGACATCTAAGTAAATGTCGCTTAGGACTCGGTATCCAAAGAAAGAAAATGTTTCATTATGACATCCATCCTAAACGACGGGAAGCTCAATCTTCTCGGTCCTTGACAACAGTCATATAAACATCACAGTTTTGAATGCTCAAGAGAAGTTTTAAGAAAATGATGGTAAATCAGATATATCTCACATATTTTCCTGTTGAGCAAATTTTTCAAGATATTCTCAAAAAAAAATTTCAAAATCTTTCAAAATTGTGTGCTCAACAAACTCCACTCCAAGTTTTCAAATCTATACTATATTGTGGGGAGTATAATAATAGAATTCATTTCTGCCTGCACTCCTGTTCTCTCCATACTTTTTAGCTCATATGTGAATTCCGAACATTAAACATGTTTTAATTCACTGATTGTCAAAAATTGTAAACACATATGCAATTTTTGAGGGGGAGAATAGTGATTAAAATGTGATCAATACGGATTAATAACGGATACGATCTTTAATCTATAAGTGCGTCCAAAACCCCGCATGTGCTAAACTCTTTTCATAATATGATGCATATGTGTAGGGGAGCTTTTTGATATCTCTCTGGAAATACTCAAAGTGACCTCAAATGATTTCTCAGACACGTTATTTGAGTTTTTCATCAAAAGGTATTTATGGATCTACATGGAATATCTTCAAAGACCGACCGAACTTTATTTCTCAGAGTAGTGATTAAGGCGGTTAAGGTTAAGTATATCGTGTCCATGATCCAAGCCAGCTTGAGAACCGGAGGGATCTACCCAGGAACACTCCATTAGATAAAGTAGAAAGTCCTATGTAGAATAAAAAAGGAGTAAAGTGAGAATAAGGGAATAGTGCCGACTGAGATGGAGCTAGTGCTGGAATAATCCCAACAAGGTACTAGTCATGAAGTCTCGGTGAGCACTGAAGGGGTTGAAGAATGAAAAAGATTGTAAGGATAAAGGGTGAAAAGAAAGAAGCCCTCCATACAACCTTAGGCAGAAACCGGGTCAATGCATAATCTATCGGTAATCACAAAGATGATTCTGATATTGAAGACTGACATCATGGACCCAGTGATGCAATGCACAACCCTCCCTAGCCACTCAGAATCTCTTCAAAAGATTTCTGTTTCATTTCTCACGGAGTTCAACACATTTCTATCGGCTTTCTCATTCCGAGATCGTTGATATTGAAAAGGTGGCAGTTCGCTCCAGCCTTCGATTACCAAATAACAAATGTGCACTTATAGTGTCTAGAGCCAACAAGATCCATCAAAAATCTCACTAGGACACAAATTCCAATATACAAAATGTTGTACATCATTATACAACATTTGGTATCATTGGGTGTTATAACCCTTGGGGGGTTGTTTTGCCAAACCTCCAAACTTTCAATCACACAAGGACGTACGGTGCAAAGTGACATATCACTTTGAGGGACCTAACTTGCGAATTCCCTAAAACTTTCACCCAACTTCAAATCACTGTTTATCTCCCTCAATGGTTTCCCGCCAAATCTCCCTAACCCCACCCCTGTCACTTTCTCACCTCGTTTGACCTCCACAATCCTCCAAAAACCTCACCATCTCATAACCCCACACCCACATGGGATTGCCATGTTGGCAATCCCCAAACTCCCACCAAAGTTGATCAATGGTTGAGAAGTTTCGGCTTGAAGGCCAAGAAAAACCAAGGGCCAGGATTCATTGTCTCTATACACTCACAACAAACACACTTGTGTTTGTATGTCTACAAACAAGCACAACTGGATGAAGACAAAGTTCCAAGAAGTCAAGAACCCTAGTCGTATTTTACTATATAAAAGATTGTAAGCCCATTGTGGCGAGTAGTTTTAAGTGTGTAGCTTTTAGTTTTAAAAAAGTTAGTGTGTTAAATTTTAAGTTAAGCTTTTAGTTGTACTTGTACTTCATTTTAATGAAATTCACTTTAAATGAAAATTCAGTTCCTTTAATATTTGTGTTCTTAATTGCAAAAGTCTCTTAAAACTTTTAAGCTTTCATTCAAGCTTATTCTTACATCCTGTTGTTTGTAAAAACCTTAAGAAAAATTTAAAAGAGAAGCAAGGGTACTGTTGGATCAAAGCAAAGATGGATGAATGAGCTATTGTGGAAGGCTTATTGGTTTTAGCTTAGTTTAAGCTTATTTATAAGCTTGGGGTAGGAATTTAGAGCTTATTAGGTTCAAAGAACCCTGTTTTGAGCAAGGGTGAAAGGTACAAATCCTTTTAAATTATGCTTTTTACTGTAGCAAATAGCTTATTAGCTTATTTCTTAGCTTATTACTGTTTAGTTGTGCTTATTTATGTTTACTAATGCTTAAAGTATGCCTTTGAGTCCTTTCATTTCATTGTATGCAATTTGCTTAAAAAACTGCCTAGTATAGCTTATAAACTGTCTTTAGCTTATCCTCTTTTAAGTGCTTATTTTTTTTAGCTTTTTATCTTTTTACTGTTTAATATAGCTTAAGTATTACTAGACTTTTAAAAATTTCAGTTTAAGTTAGTTTTTATAGGTCTTAAAATCACTTTTCAAAAATTAAAGGGGTGTTTGGGTCAACATGAAAAACGGGTCAAAATGGTTTTGGTATGGGTTGTGGTCTCAAGTTAGTTTTAGCTTAAGTAATTAAGCTGGTTTAAAGCTGTTTTTGAAAGTTTTTAAGTTTCAAAATTGTTTTTCAAAGTTTTTCCAAGACACTTTTCAAACTGTGGGTTTTTAAAAAAGGATACAATGGCTTATTTGAATAAGCCATTGTATGTGTGAGTTGAGGCTTTAAAAAGAGTGTTTTTGTGTGTTTAAACAAGCTGTCACAAGTCACCTTTGGTTATTTGACTTGGTAAGTCAAACCACCCAAGTTTTTAAGTAGCAGTTTTAAAAAAAGCAAAAGCCCTTTTTCACTTTAAAAATTCAGTAGGTTTAAATGTGTTTTAGATTGTCAAAATTTGTGCACAAGTCCACTTCTTGGTGTTATTAAGCTCTTTTAACTTATTTTTTTAGTTTTGAGCTTATTTGACAACTTTTAAAAAGCTGTCAAATAAGCCCTTGTGTTAGCATTAATTTTACCCTGGTGCTAAGGGAGTAGCTTTAAGCCCTCTTTTCTTAGCTTTTTAGTGAACTCAAGCCCAATCTTTTGGCTTATTTTGAGAGCCAATAAGCTCTTTGTGAAATTCCTTCAAGTTTCAGCCCTTAAAAAGCTCATTTGATGGCTTATTTTTAAGCTCAAATTAGCCCTCTTCACTGTTTTGCCTAGTCATAGTGTAGGGACTGCTTATTGTTCTTTTAGGCTTATTCAGCTTATTTCATAAGCTAATTTTTGCTCCTAATAGCTTTTTAGGTTTGTGTGATAAGCTGTGTTTGCTTGTTTTACTTTTTCCTTGGCTTAATTTGTGCACACAGCCCAAAACTTAAGCCCTTTTAGCCCTTTAAGCTTGTTTTAGTTTCTGTCCAACTTAAGCTCCTCTTTAAGCTTATTTAATTTTAGCTTTTAGCTTCTTTAGTGCTTGTTTAGCTTAAGATTAGATAGTTCTCTTAGCTTTTTGTCCAAGTCCTAGCTTATTTGTCCCAAGTGTCCCAATGTCTTAGCCCTTTTCTAGCCTTAAGCTTGTTTTAAGCAAACTGTCGTTTTAAAAGCTTATTTTTAGCTTATTTATAGCTTTTCAGAAAAAATTGTAGTTGAGAAAGTTGTTAAGCCCCACGAGCTTAACAACTTTGCTTTACAAAGTTTTTCCAAAAAAAAAAAGAAAGGAGACAAGGGGTGACCCGGGTGAGCAAGACTCGAACCCGGGTCTCAACCCTCGTACACCTTTCTTTATAACACACATACCGCTGCGCCCTTGGGACTTTTCTGTTATAGTCCCAAGGGCTTTGGTATTTAAGGTCGTTTTGGCCTTATAAGCCTATAAGCTGTTAACAGCTTATTACGGGCTTATTAATAAGCCAAATTTTTGTTTCTTATTTTTCGTAGGCTTAATATAGTGTAAAGTATTTTAGGAAAAAATTTCAGAATTTTTCAAAGTCATTTAATATTTTTTACAATTTAATTTCGTTAAAAGTTTAAAAAATTCATAAAAAATACAAAAATTATCAAAAAAATATTTTTCTTTTTTAGAAAATTTTCTTTAGTCATATAGTTTGTAGGAAAAATATAAAAATTTTCGTAGGGTCATTTTTGTAACTTTTTGCTTTTTAAAGAACGGTTCCGGGTGCGGTTTTTGTCTTGACTCGTTTTTGGGTCAAACGAACTCCGTTTTCGGTCTAGTCTTTTTCATTCTTCGTTATTTGTTCCCTAGAGTAGTTTAGAAGTGAAAATTTCTTCGTAGGGTAAATTTTAAAGATTTTAGGTTTTTCCCCCTTTGTTCGGGATTCGTGCTCCCGTTTTTCAGCTTAATTTCGTAATTTTTAGGATTTTCTTAAACGTTTTTGTTTGTTATTGTTTAATTTGACTTTCCACACTCTCAAATCAATTCTCTCCTTCAAACTCAAATCTTCCGACTGTATCGATTTTCCAGTCCAGCCTCGTTGGGGATAAACGACCCGGGAACATTCTATACTACTTCTCGGTTTTATTGATCTTGTTGATTTTTAGACTTATATATATTTTATATTTTATCATATATTATATATTTAGTATAAAATTAACCAATCAATTTTTGGCGCCGTTGCCGGGGAGGCTGTGAAAACGATTATCGTTACGTTTGACAAATTGTGTTTGAATCTGTGAATATTTTCTTTTATAAACATATAAAAAATACAAAAATATTTTTCATTTTCTTTTATTAGTATAATTATCAGATAAAAACCAAAGAAAAACCAAAAATATAAAAACATTGTCCATAAAAAAGAAATAAAATTCACAAATTGGTAAAAATACCAAAATATAATATTCTCAACTGAGGTATTATCATAATAACTTCCGGTGAACTTGTTGGTTCCCAACTCGAACAAAAGATTTAAAAACTTGCCATTTGTGTCTCTTACGACGTACGGCTCACCTTGAAAAGTTAAACAAACTATAAAGTGGGTATAAGGAGGGTTGTTCCGAGGAACTACGACCCGAAAGGAGAAATAAGCTTCGCGCTATTCCTACTCCTCCGCTCACCTGTGCGTTTATCTTTTTGAGAGCTACCGTGAAGTAAGTAGATTATTTGGTTGACGTTGTCTTATCTCATGTCGGTAAAATACATTGTGAATAATATTATTGAAAAACCAAAAAATTTAGTGTATATTTTTTCTTTTTTATTTTTATTTTGTGCCTGCGACACTCGTCTCAAGCCCGTAGGACGTCGACAACCACAAGTCCGTCAACTTCTGTTGAATCATCCAATCTGAGAAACCTGATAAGCCTCCCATTAGTCCGATCGGCGCAACTGCTCGAAGCACCCACGAGGGGTACGAGATGCGATAGTTATCCGAAAAATCACGCGAATACTTTGAGATCAAGCATGTCTTCTGAATCTTGTCCAAAGCAAGCAATTTTTGAAATGATAAAGAAGGAGCCACATGCCTCATCCGTTATTTCACAAGATTCACTTCTCGATGAAGATTCCGAACGTACCATAAATACGTCGGTTAAACTTTTGCTTTTCCGTTTTCTCTCGAAAGGACTGCCCGGTATGGCTGAAAAAGAACCCCCTCGTCGATTGAAACATTGGGATGATCTTGTTTTGAAATTTTATTAACAATTCTTCACTCCCTCAAAAACCGGGAAAATCTCAGAAATGAAATTACGAGATTTCAGCAAAAAAATTTGATGGGAGACGTTTTTATGAGGCTTGGGACAGATTCAAGATCTTCTTAGGGGATGCCCGCATCATGGGTTTTCAGATTGCATCAATCGATACATTCTATAATGCCCTAACTCAAAGGATCAAGATTCATTGGAACTCGCTTGCTGGTGTAATTCTTAGACAAAATGCCTCGAGAATGTTAAAAATCATCGAGAGCAAGTCTAAGGTACGTCAATCAAGAAACAAAGCTGTTGTAGCTAAAATGAGTACAAGCTCTTCCACCCGCAGTCTCATTTGATGTTGCTGAACTTAAAGACATGGTTCGGGCATTAATTCTCGACAGAAAGAACAAACCCAGCTTCTGCCCCCGTTAAAAGCGGGTGAACAAAGTGTGTAAACTTGGGGGGGATGTCATTCTTATTCAAACTGTACGCCAACTGATTAGCAAACATTTTCCATGACAATATCCAAGAGTATGATGTCCCAGCCGGTTCGGCCAATTAAACCAACGTAGTTCTGGTTATCGACCTCGATGGTCTCAATCAATTGACCTCCTGGTTTTCCTCCAATTCAGAATCCTCAAGGAAACAATCAAAACAATTTCAACCGAGGAAATAACTTCAATCAATAACAGAGAAACAATCTCAACCAAGGAGTCAGATATTGAACTCTCTGGTCAATCAACCAGTAGCTCATCAAGGACCTGCTCCTCAGACACACGGTGTGTCAAAAAACAGATTTGAAGATATGTCACAGCCATGATGCTGTGTTGAGAAACATGCAAAACGAAGGTCAAAAACCTGCCAATCCCAAATGGCCAAAAAATTGCTGACATGCTTCAAAATTTGTTACTGCTAATACAGCTTCTACTTCCGGTTCTGAAACTCTCATTTGGTAACACTGTTACCAACCCAAAGAGATTTAAAGGTATCACTCCCGAAGTGGTATTACCATCAAGGACGAAAGCAGTTAATCATGACGCCGAGGTGACAAAGAACACGATGCCTCCTGCCTAATAACGATGCACCGAGACGTCAAA
Organism: Tanacetum coccineum; assembly: GCA_026074375.1. Classification (NCBI taxonomy): domain Eukaryota; kingdom Viridiplantae; phylum Streptophyta; class Magnoliopsida; order Asterales; family Asteraceae; genus Tanacetum; species Tanacetum coccineum. The sequence goes on along the minus strand of BQNB010027468.1, from coordinate 9,083 downwards.
CCATCTATTGTCATTCAGTCTGTAATAAAAAAATCCTGAGCCAAATGTTGCTCCTGTTGTTACTCCTGATGTTGCTCCTATTCCTAAAGCATCAATTCCATTTCCATCAAGAAGAAATGATGAAAGGCGCAAGGAAAAAGCTAACGACCAAATCGAGAAATTCTATGAAATCTTTAGAGATTTAAGTTTCGAGATTAGCTTTACCGATGCCTTGATGCTCATGCCTAAATTTGCTTCAACTTTAAAAACCTTAATTGGAAACAAAGAAAAATTGAGCGAATTGGCAAGGACTCCTTTGAATGAGAACTGTTCAGCGGTCATCCTCAACAAGTTACCAAAGAAACTTGGAGACCCTGGCCGATTTCTGATTCCATGTGAATTTACGGGGATTACTACATGCAACGCATTGGCCGATCTTGGTGCGAGCATTAATCTCATGCCTTATTCTGTATGGAAAGATCTCGCTCTTCCCGAACTAACCCCAACTTGCATGACGTTAGAGCTAGCCGATCGTTCAATCACTAAACCACTCCATATTTTGAGCCTATTGTTTCTACTGCTTCTCCAAATCTCACTCCTTTCGGGGACAGTGATTTTCTCTTAATGGAAGAAGCAGATTCGTTTCTTGCTCTAGAAGATGATCCAACTTCATCTGAAGTTGATCCAACTTATCAGGATCCTGAGGGGGACATTGATATGTGTTTAATTACACATACCATTTTTCATATTAAGCGAACCTAAATGACTAAAAACGTACCAAAAATACATTATATTTG